>PKRV01002429.1:0-104637 GCA_003709505.1 Hyphantria cunea
CACACCGCCCAGCCGCAAACCCCGGTGAGGTGAAGGCCCGAGGGGGCTTACACACTTAAAAAAAAAAGACGATTGTGTCTGGCAGACCGCAGGTTAAGTGTGGACGTTGGGAAGTCGTATTTTGAATATTGGTGTTTAATATTGTTGATAGGTATAATCCGCACCAAATTTGATGGCGGCTCGGAACATCTTGCGTGCTGATGCGCAGAACACAGCTTTAGGTATCAACGGGACGTAAAGGTGTGCAGAGGGAGGTTGACACACGTCGCATCTTCCTTGTGTGGTGAGTTATCCGTACATGCATACATAATCTTGTTTACACATGCATACATAATCTAGTTGACACATGCATCCATAATCTTGTTTACGTACATTCGAGTTTTTAATAGTTTTCAATTGTTTCGTAACTTACCTACATGTTTTTTTTTTTGTTTTTGCTAACTTGTTTTATTATTGATTGTTGCAGTTTTGTAGATTTCACGTAAGTAAACTTTACGATGGTTTTGCTGTGTTAATTTAAATGCCTCTTGGACTCTATCATCATAAAAGTCAAAGTTTTTATATCTATAAATAGGTTTTTACAAATACTTTTACAAGGGCTTAGCCGACAGGCTAGAAAATGTTACTATAATACAATAAAATTAGATTACTATTTGAAATTTGGACTGCCTCGTTGGTCTAGTGGTTAACGTAAGCGACTGCAGATCAAGAGGTCTTGGGTTCGATTTCTGGTCGGGCTGCTGTTGGGATTTTCTTACAAGAAATTCTTAATAACAGCCCGGATTATGGAAGATGGCGGTGTTCCTCGCCCGTACCTCGGAGAGCATCTATGGCAATCTTTATTGGCAAGTCAGTGCCCTAAATTATACGACAACTAGTCAACTATCAAATTCAGTTCACCCTCAGGATTGCGGAGGTCAGATGCCAATCGCTCTGTGTAAAAACTGATGATGACTGAAAACCGGTTAAACTAGTAGCCAACCCCAAATAATCTTGGGAATAATAGGATGATGATAAGATTAATATTTTAAATCATATTTTATTTGCCTCGAACATCTCAAAATAATGCTTCTAGGTATTTATTGTCGGCTATGAATAGTAAGGAGCTATTCATATTTTACGAATAATTGTAGCTAATAATAATTTCATATTATAAATTCTTCTTCTTTTGATGAGATGGTAACCAGCTCATCACCTATTTTGCCAATGTCAAAGTATTTAGTCCTCAAATCTACAAGTCTTCATCGTGATGATTTTAATGATAAAAAATATGTGGACGAGATGAAAATAGATATCGTCATTGGAAAAAAACAATACAAATTATATCCACTCATCTAATTATTTCGACTTAGCTGTACCTTCGCACACCTGCTTGCGCCTAACTTTAAAACCGCCATAAAGTTTGGTCCGGACTATAGAACAGACACACTAATCTGAACGTGGACTTTATAAGGCAATTTAAGACTACTCTAAAATTTTACAGGTAGTAGAGCCACGCTTTTAGAAAGAACGGGCCAGCTCCACCGGGCGTTAGTGCCCTCGCACAGAAGACCAACGTAAAATGACAGCGTTGCATGCATGCTGTCGCGTGTCGTTGGTGAGTGCAAGACCGGAGGCCCAATTATGCAGAAGCATAACTCACTATGGTTGAAAATACAATAAATCCTGATTAATAACCAACTTAGGACAAAATAGGTAGGTAACTGCCCTAGTTGTTGAGATACAAATGTGGTCAAGCTGGGGAGACTCACTATATATCGACCACATACAAACCCTTGTGAACCAGTGATGAATTTTAATAATATGTAAAGAGATTCATCGTGATCACTGCTCCATAGTAGTATATCTGTCTGCTTAGATACTAACCAAGTACCAAAGAAACTGTAAAGGCTGAAATATAATGATAATTGATTAAGTCAAGATCAAATCAAGGATGATTTACACCAAACGGCTCGCTGTGTATTTACATATACTATATTGATCGGATACGACGACCGATAACCGTGTACAAAGTCCATCGCGAATCATATCAGCAGCGTTTGGCTACGAACGCGTTTGAGGAAGGCGTCCGCAGTCAAGCTGTTGTGTGTTACTTGGTATATAAACACTTCTGTGCAACGATGCAATGCGAGTCGGTCGGTGAAAATCGTGTAAATAAGTGGTGCCGCCGGGCCGCGGCTTCGACGACACGCTACAAAAGCCAAATTTGTGTTTACCTTACAATACTTTTACTCTGAAATTGTCATCAAGTCGTACATTTAATAGGGTGTTAGTTAAGAAAATATTATGAGTTTTATTTTTCGTGAACTTTTTTATTTTGGCTCATAGACTAGGTATAAAATAGTAATGACTAGATTCTTCCATTTCTAGTAAATTAATCCTCCTTAAAAACCTTTTTAAAATCTTTGCTTCTTTTCCTGTAATAGATACAATGGAGATCCTTTGGTTCCTGAGGAAGACCATAGGCTAATATTTACCGCGATGAACGATATACGCGCGGATGGAGCCCTGGTTAAAACTGGATGCCTTGCTGGATTATAAATTAGTTTTATTTTTCTTATTTTCATCATCATCATCATCATCATCAGCCTATCGCAGTCCACAGCTGGACATAGGCCTCTCCAATTTCACGCCACTTAGTTCGATCTATGGCTTCTCGCATCCAGCTCCTGCCAGCAATCTTGCGCAAATCATCGCTCCACCTGGCCTGTGAACGTCCTACACTACGTTTGCCGAGACGCGGTCTCCACTCAAGAACTCGTTTACGTTTCTTATTTTAACAATTATATTTTGCAGTATAAGATAAGTATATCTATCTAATATAATTAAAAGCGAGGGCTTTGAAAAAAGTATCTAAGAGAAAAGCGTATCTTATAAAAACAATTCCTTCCTTTTTCAAAAAAATATTATTAGGTATATTAACAGTTATTTATAAGCGCACAGTTCCATTTCAAAGTTTTCATTAAATGGGACTGTACGGAACTGCAGCATCTGCAGAACGGTATTTGGAAAGGACTAGGTTCGCTAAAATTCTCTTTGTAATATAATTGTCACAGAAATGTTACAAAATGTGTAACGTATATGTCGCAGTCCAACTAGTTTAATTAACCGTTCAATTAACAGCCTGGCCTCTTTACGAAACGGCGCCATTCAACTAGCGGCCTTGTTATGAATGGTGGAAAGAGTTTTTTTTTGTTTTATAAGACAAAAAATAACCTAACCGCTTGTTAAACGACGCTGTTTAGTAAAGAGCTAGGATAGGCTGTTGATTTAACGGTTAACTAAACTACAAGACATCTATTTAAGTTAACAGCTTTATTCAGCTAAAAAACATACACCGAAAAAAGCAACACGATTGAGAATTGCTAATGTTATTTTAAATAAATAGTAATATAGAGAAAGGCACACCATTCGTATCCTTATATTTAATGAAAAATTCATTTTACAAAATTCTGGTAAGTATACCTATTTAACCAATTAAAACAATAATCATCCATTACGAAGAAAATATGAATTCGTAAATTGCTTTACTTACATATAATATAATTCGTTATCTAAAATTAAATACAATAACAATGAAATTATTTTTTCTTGATTGCAAATAAAACTAAGTACTTTTAAAGAAAACAATATTTGTGTAGAATTACAAGCAAATAAGTTTTGATGTCTATGGTTTTATAAATGTGAAATGGTGGATTGATATAAGGAAACACATTATTTATAACCACACAGTCATTTCACTCAGTATTGTATACCACCTTTGTTAATGTTTTAGATAACTAAACTTATGATTTATCTCGGATTTATCAGCACCACTTGATTGAATAGCAACGGGAATTGATTAGATTTTTGGCTTTCCCCCCCAAAAGGTATAAAGATAGTCGTCGCATTTGTAGACAATTATTGTTTTATAATGGTCCATCTTTGTCAAATACGAGTATAGAAATTGATCAAAAACACTAGTAACGACATAAGCCGTTCTGATGTTAGCGGAGTAGGTAGTAGGAGATAATGTATCTCGATATTCAGACCAAAAACTTATGTACCCAATGATAGAACTAGCAAAACGATCGCGGCCAAAGGATTCTCGATGGACGCACGTCTTTGGTTTTATAGTGTAATCTGAGATAGTCTTAAAGTCCGAGAGAAATATTATAGTTGAGTATTTTAATATATATATTTTTTGCTTCATCTTAATATAGAATGTAGTGGAATGGTGGTTTGAATCTTAGCTAAAAAATAATTCATTTTTTATATTTATATTCGTAATGAGTCTTAAAAACAAATTAAAATACTATAATATACTTAATAAAAATAATATGCCTAAAAACTAAATTTTGCTAGTTACACCATTAGAAGAAAAAAACCACAATTCTTTGTAATACTTCAGAACATAGATAGTTGATTTAAAATCAAATCGATGGGTATATTGGAGAATACAAATTATCTCTGTACAATGTAATGCGAATTTTGACAAATGTATAAGAAGCTGCCAACCATAAAAGAATATTAATTACATTATATGGAACCATCATATCTTAAAAACCAATAGAAAATCCTTCAGCTGTGGATTTAATATTTCGATTAGAGTTTGAATTGCGAGAGTAAAATTGTTCGAGTAACGTATTTACTCTCATGTAAAGATATTTTTAATTTAAGGCATCACCAAAATAAGGAAGAAATTTAAAATATTTTCTCATGTGTGCAGAAAGGTCACCGATTTAATGAGTGAACCAGTTAAAGTAGTATGAAATCTAAAAATAGCTAAAACTAAGCCGTATCGCGGAGAAGAAATAGTACAAATCGCTTTCACTACAAGTGATTTACTTTTAAATATTTTATATCTATTTTTATAACAAGTTTTATATCTTTATATGAGATTCTAAATGAGACCTTTGGTTTTTCAAACGATTTAAAAAAAGGAGGTTCACATTAAAATGTTTGTTACTTCTTGGTTCTTTTTTATTTGAAGGCTATTGCTTCCTTTGTGATCCAATTTTAATTTGGTCCAGTCCTTGAAGTCGGTTTTTTTGTCAAAATTTTGTTCATTAATATAGACGTACGTTTGCTATTATTTACGCTTAATTTAAGAACCATATCATAANCATGTTGCATAAAATTTTTGTTTATGAGAGATCGCAGATTGTACCAAGATCGTCTCTTGTTCTCTTTTTTATATAGTTGTGGATTGTACAATATTTTTTGGTGAGTAATGAAGCACTGGTACTCGAAGCACGCTTTTTATACGCACGTTTAAGATAGTTAGGTATCTAACTTCAGATACGGTATCGACGCCTTGGGTCGTTGCAATCTTGCGTAATAGGGGATATGCATAAAATTTTATTTTAATTTGTCTCAAACATATCTTTCTAGATACTTTATTGTCTTTACAATATACTTAAAAGGTATTGGTACATTTTTTTATTTACTGATTATTTATACCCAGAAAATCTACATATATGGAAGAGAAATTTGACTGACTGACTAAGATACCCAGAGATCAAACCATTGAACCTAGAATCCTACAATTTTGTATGTAGGTTTTTTACACAACGTAAGTGAACACTACGAAAGAAATTTTGGAAATGCGGGTGGCATTTCCAAAATTTCCCAATTCTAAAGGAATAAAACATGGGATGAAAACATCCACTTATGCGCGAGCGAAGCCGCAGGCAAAGGATAGTATTAAATAAAAAGCAAAAATTAAGGGAGGGAAATTCAAACTAACAAAACGCGTCACTATTGGTCGAAACTAAATGTGACGTCGACAGTTACTCAATCGAAATTATCGCCGTCGAAATTTATACTGTGTTATTAGTGTATGTGAGAAAAATAGTAGTCGACTTAGGACGATGAAAGAAATTGGTTTTGATAAAGCACAATCGCATAATCTACCAAAAATAGATGCATTTATGATTGCAGCACATTGGCATAATTCTCGATTTTATGACCACAGTTATCAAAATACTGAAACCTGTAATGTAAAATATTTATTATGTTACATGGTATATTTTAGTCTATAAAAACATTTTTATTCATAAATGTTTAAACAATACTTACAACATACCATAATCTATACATAACCATTTGTCCTTAAAATTGTGTCAAGTGTTTTTGCACCCCGTTACCATACAAAACTTGTAAGAACGTTTTTTAACTTCTTCCATAATTTGCATAAAATGATGGTATAACAGTCCAAATTTAGTCAATATGTTTAATTTCACTTTTAGAAATAGTTTTCAATCCTATTTTCAGTCCTATTTATATTTTTTTCTATGTTATAGAGATATAAATGATCAAATCAAGAAATAAAAACAGGCACATTCCCTACTGTCCAGTATCATGTTTATACTACATATAAAGTACTTTCAATCATTTGTTGTATATATAGTTTTTTAAAACGTATATATATATATATATATATATATATATATATATATATATATATATATATATATATATACGCTTTAAAAAAACTTAAATATGATACGATGAGGTCATTATGAATTTTTAGAAAGATATTTATATCGAAAAATTATGCATTAAAAATATTTTCACATATTTATATTTCTGGAGTGTCTGTTTTATATTAATATGACAGCTTGGAAATTTATAAAGGTTCCCGATTCGAAATATTAAATTTTCACAGACTGAAAGAGCGTTAAAATATTTAATATAATTAACTTTTGCAGAGCTAACGAGATATGCAGAATCTTCAGCATCTTAGTGGATTTCGTCACCCGACACGGTCCTCCAAATAGCAGGCATGTCCAGGCCCGTCTTTACCTTCGCGCTTCAAGTACATACTTTATCTTTACAAGTATGATTTACTCAAAGTTGGAGTTGAACATGTTAATGTTTAAGTCCTCGAAGGTGGCCGTCCCGCTCTGGTCTAGTATTTGCAACATGTCGGACAGCTCGTGCGGCCCGTGCGCGCCCTCGGCCGGCCCCGCGCCCGCCGCCCCGCCCTGCCACGACCACATGCCTGCAAAATATTGCGCTTTTTAACAGACTTCAAAAAAGGAGGAGGTTCCCAATTGGGTGGATGACACCTTAGTCAAATTAGTTAACTCTTTATCATCTGTCAAAACAAAAACTTTGTATAAAAAATTTAGTAAATACACACATATGTAACTGTATTAGAGTAATCAATTGAGCAATATATTTCAATGTTAAATTTATTAAAATTTGTAATAGAACGGAAAAGCTAGAATAATTATATTTTAAGAGATGTTTTTTGATATTCATTTTTATGAAGGAGACATCGGCATTTATTTACGATATTGTCATCTACCCTATTCGACTGTATTTTTATGTTTGTTACTTCAGAATTTTTGACTGGGCAGACTAATATTTATGACATAAAACACTTCCTTTTTCGATCACTAAAGTATTACACCATTTTACGATGCAAGACAAGTTGTATATTTTTACTTTTTTATCGCATAATTCGTCTCTCTGTCTTATTGCACGTTTAATGGTTGACTATCGTGTAAAAGTGTGCGTGTGGTTGACTTTTTGAAGTGATAACTTCTTATGGAAGAATAAACCGCTTCGTTACGCTTATTGTCACGCACACGGCAGCGGTAGGCAAGCTCCTCCTCTCTCACTCCAGACTATGACTCACCCACAGCGGCAGAACCGTATTTCGGGCCGATAAACTCATTCACTCTAACCAACAGGGCTAGTCGTATTTCGGACAGATAAAATATATTTTACTATTAATATAAAATTTTAATAACTATCAATAGTTTAAGTTATCACTTCTGTCGGGCGTCCCGTGTTTTTTTATTACATATAAATATACCTATAAGCGACAGGGAGTGGCTTACCGTGCGAGGGGTGCGGGTGGTGGTTGTGGTGGTAGTGCGCGGGCGGCAGGTAGGCGGGCGCGGGCGGAGAACGCGCGGGGCTGGCGTTGGCCGCCGCGCCGCCCTCGCCGCTGTACGCGTAGCTCTCTCCGCTGCCGGCGCCGCTCTGCAGTAACGCAATACTCGTGTTATAACAAAAAGGGTTTTTTACATAGCTTAAAATTAAGTAGCTTCCGCTGTCTGTTCGCTTAGATCGTTTAAACTACCCAACGGATTTTAATGTAGTGTTCAGCAAAAGATAAGAGTGATTCTAGAGGAAAGCTATAAAACAACAACCCATAATGTCCCACTGCTGGGCTCGGGTCTCCTCTCAGGAGAGGGTTAAGGCCACACGTCCCCACGCTGGCCAAGTGCGGGTTGGGGACTGGCAAGAATACGTTGTGGCTACGTAAATCTTGCCGTTGGATGTTTTTAAGCCGCCCGAAGGCCTCCAACTAAGCTTCACGACTGTTATCGTATGATAACAACCGGGACCGACTGCTTAACGTGACCTCCGAATCACGGAGACGCTCATGGTAACATGCCACCAGCGGTCACCCATCCAGGTACTGACCGCGCCATCGTTGCTTACCCTCGATGATTGTTTCTAATCACCGAGTGCAAATGGGCTATGAGCGCCTTAGAGGAAAGCTATAGTAGAGAAATTTCAAAGACCTTACGAAGCCGGACCGGGTCGCTAGTCTATATATATAAAAATGAATGTGTCCTTTATAGAATCGTTGCGAATGCATTTGATCATGTCATGATCTTCAGCAAAGTTTTGTGCATGAGCCCACAAAGATTTCTGAGTTGGCACGACCGGCGTTGCCTGCGATTGCTTTTGTGTGGCGGGGCTCAGCTAATATATTATAATAATGTTTAGCACTTATATTTAATCGATTTTCTGTGACGTAATGAGTTTTGGGTGTACCATGTGATTATCGTTTGAGTGTATGCAACTGGTGAGAAGCTATTATTTGCTCTATTGGCCTATTAAAAGTCGTCGATGTGGTGAGAATTACCGTGCGGAGTGTGGTCCATGTGGTGTGCGGCGAGGTATTGGTGGGGCGGTGGGGCGAGTAGTCGGGTGCGTAGGGCGTGGCGTAGGCAGGCGCTGGAGCGGCCCCCGCCACTCCCCCCACTCCTGTCACACCCACCTCGCCCGGGGACCGCGTGCCCACCCCTCCGCCGCCGCCTCCTCCAGCCACTAGGGATGATAAATACACAATACATAAACACAACCAATCGTTCTGTCGCTGTGTGTGATTTATCAGAACTATGTACAAGTTATATTAGTTTGTTTACCAGCAATCTGGTAACCATTGTACAGACTGCCTAGTTTGGAATCAGACAGCCTTGTGCGAGATATGTTAGGATATTCTATGAAATATAAATAAAATTGGAATGTCTGTTTGTAATATTAAAATAACCGATTTTTTATAAATGCATATGCACGCATATACACTGTACATATACCAAAATAGTCTTTTTCAATTTTTGTCTGTCTGTTCCAATTAATCTCTGCGGCTGGATCGTTTGAAGCGGGAATTTCACTAGCAGATAGCTGTTGATATAAGAAGTGACTTAGGCTGCTCTTTTTAGACTTGCTTTGCTCGTCTAGTTTTAAATAGCATCCAAAGTTTAATTTTAAAAATTTTAAATAAAGGTTTCGTTCTGAATGAATCAATACCTACACAGAAAAAAAAATACAAATAATTTATTGGTAAAAAGTTGATTGATATTTGAGATTCGCAAATAACATAATCCTAATGTTTAGTACCTGCAGGAGCGTGATGTTGCTGATGAAGAGCCGGCGGTGGAGCTTGGTACACATCGCGATGTCTTAAATGATAATCGTAATTTTCCTCTGGTGCAGGCTCACCCGCATTGTTGCCCAATGACCGGCTAAACAATCACAAAAACCATTTGTTAAATAAAAATCTTTAAAGAAGTAATATATTAAATTTAAGAATATTTATAAAATGTACATACTTGGCCAACGTATTTGTACAAACGATGTATTCTACGTCATCGTTATAGGGGTTCAGAAAGGCAAATGCGGAAGTTCTTAACCAAATCCATTCTCTGCTTTTAGTGCGAAACCGATACATAAGGGATATGATCTGACCCTTTAGCTTCAGGACTGAAACAAATGATTTGATTAACAAATATACATATTTCATTGAGCTAACATACCATGTTACTATTCTTATATATTTAAGAGGTTGATAATATCAATTGATATAAAAACCTTGATCAAAGTTATCTCTCATATGTTGCTGGTCTTCCGGATGATAAAATTCATAACATAGCTTTCCTAGCAGATCGGCTGGGGCGTAGCCGATGACTTGCGTCGCACGTTGGTCAGCGAATGTGAATCGCCCGTCTACTGAATGCCGTGACACAAACTCTACTCCGCCACTACATAAACTGTTTTCCGAAGCGTTTGGGGTCGATGTAACCTGAAAAGAGTTTACACAGTCACATTATATTGTAGACANAGTAGACAGTTTGAAAAATGCTCAAGAAGAAACTTTAACTTTATCAACTCACTTGCAGACGTCCAATTGCAACTAGACAACAGTGCGATGTGTCTAGTTCTTCTTGGATTGGACGATCCATCTGCATACCTGGAAACAAATCTGATGTCCCAAATACTTAACTTTGACTCTTAAATGGTAAACTAAAATTAACACATAGAAAACCACTTCTACATCTGACTTAGTTTCAAACTAAACAGACAGGATACTAAGACTAGGAAACCATGTCATCTAACAGGAACCTAACAGATAACATAATTCTTGAATTAGTATGCATGGATAAATGAATATATTGTGCTACATTGGATCGAGTATATACTATGTTCTATTGACAACTTAAAAGTATTATTCAACTACACAGAAACTAGTGTAACGAAAGGAAATCCGTCCACATTGATTTTGTTTTGCCATCTGTGATATGGTATATTATTTATGCATACATTTTTTTCTAATGGTTTTTTAAGTTGTAAACAACATGTGAATTACTTGTTGCTGATCGAATTTAGTTGAATTAAATATACCATAATTGTTATAAATAAATATATTAACAATGATTAAATTACTAAAACTGGTCTAGGGTTTAAGTTGCATGATAATATCTTTTTTTACATGTGTGCCTGTTACTTCACACATGTCAATTTTTAATGATCAAGTTTTTTTTCGTACCTTTTAAACTTTCCCTGAACTTCCACAAATATTTTAAAAACAAAATAAGCCAAATAGATCCATTCATTTCACAGTTTTAGTAAGACTAATGAACAGGACTTCATTTTTATTTATAAGATGCCAGTCATAGCCTTCTTTTACCCATTTTTTAAGTATAAGAACAAAAGTTTCATATTAATATAGGAACAGGTCTAACTGAAATAAGAGTTATGGTTTTATTTAAATCACAGATATTATTTATAAGTGATGATGATCCCACTAAAGTTATTCTTTTAACTTCACGTGAGTTTACCTGTAGGAGGCCAATTTTTAATATATCCAGTACAATGAACGACTGCATAATTGTGACCATCGTGTGAGGGTCCCAACGAGTTGCGTGCGCGCAATCTGCCGAGATGTGCTCCTTCAGCTGTCCCTCCCACGCGCATACGACATATGAACCCACGTCGGGAGCCCATCACTTGTCGCATGGATGCTGTAAACGGAATGACAATTTGTAAACGATAGAATTGAAACTCTCAATTTGCGTTACTATTTACTGTAGAACTATCACTTATCTATATCTAACCAATTTAACGAAATTTTAAGGATAACAATTAAGTTAGTCAAACAAAAATTAGTATTATAAAATCAATATTTTTAATAATAATAATTTACAATAATAAATTATAATAAGCGTGTGTATGCCTAATTGTTATTCTTTTTTTAAATTATGAAAGTGGCATATAAGTACAATATGCAAGATCCAATACTCTCAAATTTTAAATTAAGACCTGTCAATTTAAATTTCATCCCACGGATACCACGGCCTCACAGAAAACCGGTGAGAAACAACGCTTGCGCTGTGTTTCACTGAGTGAGTGAGGATACCGGAGGCCCATATCCCAAGCTCACCCTCCATCCCACAAAAGCCGGCAACCCTCTTGTGACGCTCCTGGATTTGCGGGTTTCCATGGGCGGCGGTAATCACTTACCATGAGGTGATACGTATGCTCGTTGGCCCCCTAGTCCATAAAAAAATTAAAAACAATTATTCTATAGGTACTTACATTGGTGACCTTCTTTCTTTACAGTACCAGTCTTTAGATCTAATATACGTCCAGTGTTCTGGGGTTCTTGCGTACTTAATTGTTCTCTAACTTTTTCAAGATCATCTGGATGCACTTGATCATATAAACATGATGAATACCATTCTCCCTAAAAGAATAATATACTCTTCAACAATTACAGACATGTATAGATATAACATCGGGATGACAATGACTTTATTAATGACGCTTTGTAAGTACAAAATAGATTTGCTATAAAGTTTGTCAGATGTGACAGGACACAGACAGGGTTACAGAAAAAAATAAAATAAGAATAAATAAAAGAAAAGGTTAGTACCAAAACTATGGAGATTAGTTAAGAGATATAGTACTGGGCAAGAAATAATGCACATCGACCTCTAGAAAGAAAAGAGCATTGTCCCTTTCGCACACTTCATGTGTTACGTTTTGTCAGTCGTTCGACAAATGCGGAGTTTTTTTTTCCTTTGGTTTGTGCGGTGGAGTTAGAGACTGTTAGTAATTCGTGCGAAAGGGACAACGCTCTACAAAGTCGAAATTAGCCGAATGTCTCTTTCCAGAGGTCGATGTGCATTTTTTGCCTAGTACTGCAACAATATTGTCTAAGTAAATAAATCTGTTTGCAAGTCGATTGAATCGCTGTAGACTTTTAACAGTACTAATGTTATCGTATCAATATTATTTAGGTGAAAAACAATGTGTACTATATAATCGGATACGTTACCTGAGAGTAGTTGAGAACAGGTGCTATGCTGTCGCTTACGTAAATAATACGACCTGTGTCGCAACTCACAACAAACAAAAATCCATCTGCAGCTTCAAGAATTAAATGCTTTAGTTCTTGGTCAGTTAAGAAAGATGGTTTATAAGTACCATCTGTAGATGTGTTTCCAGTGCCTAAAATACGTTTATTTTTTGTTATAACGATGAAATTGACATACTTATTAGATATGCATATTATTTAAAGGACTGTATGGCAGCCAATGGAGACCACTTGGAATAAGATATATATATTTTTTATGGTTTTATATTAATGTATTAAATTAACACACTGTAATAGAAATAAATTTTACGTAAAATACAATAAAAAAAATGTTATTTTTTTGTAACAATATTGCAAGCCTAAGTATAGATTATTAAAGTTAAGTAATTTTAATAATAAAGGTTGAAATCGTTTATATCTGAGAAGTTTTATAGCATTAATATATAATAGTAAAATATTACCTCTCAATGCCTTCATGTGCGCTACTGCCATACGCAGTATGGTGAGTTTGTCGGGTTTCCGCGCGAGTGCTGAACATGTTGGAACCATATCAGATAGTTCCGTAATGTATGCCGTCATCTTGTTTCTTCTGCGACGTTCAATCTCACAATGGTTTTCGCGACTGAAAGTGAAAACAGGAATATTAAAGTGAACGGTTATTATCAGCCATATAACATTCTCACAATTAGCTATATTATTTATACATTCTATACATTCCTCGTTCGTCTAATGATCGAAGTTATATAAAAATAAAGCCTTTTATATAAATTTTAATCGATACAATAGATGTTTAATATTGTAAAATCGATTAAAACGACAGTTATAGTTTAAATAAAAATCTTGAAGAGTATACTTAAAAGTGCTATCTCCAAAAATAACACCAATAACCTATTGCCAATATTTGTAATTTATTAATATGAGGTTTTGAAGAAAACGTGAACCTATCGCGTGATAAGACACGTTTTCAATCATAACACAGTAACCTAAATTGAGTGTCGCGGTTATGGGAAAATCGTAGGGCCTTGAAGTGCAGATTTCTATACATTCACTTCATTATCAATTGCTGTGTCACCACTATTAAAAAACTCCATTTGTGTTTGTTAAATGTCATCAATATCATAATCATTTAACTAAAGTCTTTTTACATTTTTACTCTTCAATTATTTACAAAAAGAAAAACTGTTCTCTCACAAGCAATCTACTCAGCGTCGCGGAGTACTTTACATTTTTAAACCACCTTTATGAAACAGACCTAAAACACCGAAATGCAGAATAATTTGTAAATCACAAGTATATGTAGGAATCGAACCCACAATACTCGGCGCAGCAGGAAGCGAGGTGACCGCTAACAACACTACGCTATTCATGTAGTGCGCAAAATTATAATTATCGTTGCCCAAAGTTATCGCAAATTTTGCCAATCAATTTACCTACTTAATTTAAAGAAGCCAACAAGATTATAAATTGATTTTTAGTTGTAAGTACTGTATATACTCTCATATGCATTTATTGTAAAGCTGTTAATTTCAAATTACAAACAGAAACTTCAACTTTATTTATTTCTGTAACTTAGCGGAAATCTGTATAATTCAGGTATTTTATACAATACCTAGGCAATGTATGCAGGCATCCAAGAAATGTATGAAACATTAATAATATTATTGTTTATCACATCCTTAAACTAGATATTTCATAAAATGCCTAGGGACTGTATACAACCTACTGACTCACAGGCAATGTGTAAAATAAATAGATTTTGGTCTGCATTTTTTAATTTTATGTTACTACCTAGATACGTACAAAATGACGAGCAAAGGAAACGTGTTCATTTGCTTTAAATCAACTTTATTCAGAATCATTTAGGGATAGGTCAGAACAGTAATCATTAAAGATTTACTCTATTGTTGTTGAATCATTTGGATTAGTTGAATTATCTAGGTTTAGGTAAGATTAGAACAGTGTCCACTCCAGATACCGTGTTGTTGTTGAATCATTTGGCTTAGATGAGTTTGAGTGCATTGCTTTTCACCTGTTCCCATAGATAGCACATTACCGGCTGTGCATTTGGCATTGTATAAAATAACTAGGCTAAAGTATTGAATAAATAATACTATCCTAGGTATTATATGAAGTACCGGATTGCCGGAAGACTAATGGATGAGTAACTGCCAGATTGTATTACGAAAGGATTATTTTCGGAAATTTCCTCACTAAAGAAAGGAAAATAGTAGATGCAAGATTGTTTATGAAAACTTATGAGCACAAAATAAGAATAATAACAATATATTATAAGAGTTTTTTTTGCTATTGAATATTGTTTACTATTTTATTACTTTTATTTAGTTTTTGCTTAACCCTATATTTTTCTGAAACTAAAAGTAGTCTAAGTTACACCTGATAACATTAACTAACTGCCAGTGAAAGAAAATAGACCATAGACATTTTTGAGGTAAGTAAGTACAGTATATACTTTTTTATGAATTAAGTGAAAATTTTAAATTATAAACTACACTTCATATTTATTTATATAGATAACTTTTGCTACTATGGAATATTTAAAAACACATAACAGTTTTTAACAATAAGTAAATTCATTCTGACTCTGAAGTAGTCAGATGCTGATGAATTCTGTTATCCAGTAGTAATTCAGTAACTTTGAAACAAATCGACTGCCTCTGCGGTGCAGTGGTAGCAAATGCGACTGCTGTGCAAGAGGTCTCGGGTTCGATTCCTGAGTCGGACCAAATGTTTGTATGATCTGCAAATATTTGTTTCGGAGTTTGGGTGTTTTCTATGTATAATATGTATTTAAAAAAAAAGTGTATAAGTATTAATATCAGTTATCTAGTACCCATAGTACAAACTCTGCTTAGTTTAGGACTAGATGGCGTTGTGTGTTAAAATGTCTCAACATATTTATTTATTTATTTACGAGTAGTGTTAAAAAAAAAAAAGTGTTAAATCGAACAGGTGGACAGCTCACACATCACTCAAATTGATAGAATTTGTCTGGCAGCAAAGCACTCTCTTTGGCAGAATACAGAAAAATGGAAAAGTGGCACAATATGTGACAGGTTCCGCACAGTGTAGAGTTACTGAGTTGCTTGTTAAAAGTATCAAGACTTTATATTTTCACATTTTAACAGCCAATGAAGTTTTTAATGTATATAACTTGAACAACATCTTGTTGCACTTTAAAAACTAACAAATAATAATTAGGATATGATACAATTAACCTTTTTTATATCACATCTTGGTAGTTAAACTAACTCCAGCCTACAATCTAGGTAGACAATTCTTTATTGGCATGCTAAATTACAAGAGACAACATACAATGTACAAAAGTAATCCAGGCATTTCCAGGCAAACAGTATGGATTAAAAGGTTTCAGAGTGATAGTGTTGACAGTGTTCTGAGTTTTGAAGAGTTATCTAAAAATTTTCACAAAATATTAAATAAATTATTTTTAAATAAATAATTAAATAATTATTTCGGACATCTAACACACAACGCCATCTAGTCCCAAACTAAGCAGAGCTTGTATTATGGGTACTAGACAACTGATATGAATACATAAAATTTTTTTTTTTGTAAATACATACATATTATACATAGGAAACACCCAAACTCCGAAACAAATATTTGCAGATCATACAAACATTTGGTCCGACCCAGGATTCAAACCCGAGACCTCATGGACAGCAGTCGCGTACACTACCACTGCGCCACCGAGGCAGTCAAACAATAACAAATAAGGTTAACTTAACCTAAGAATTACTAGATTCCAATAATACTGCCAGTCTGATTATCAATATAAATTGTGGGTACCTTGCAAATCTTTCCTTATCTTGAATATTGTCCTCCTCCATCCTTGTGTATTTACCACCACTTGCGTCGTCTTCATCTGACCTGTTAAAGCATATTAAAATTTAACTAGTATTCTTCTTAATTCATAATTAAACCTTCAACTAAATGTTGTCATAATATAAAGCACCTTAGACAAATATTTTTCATAGGTAAACTTTTTCTCTGTATTGGATATATTCTGGTTGAGTAGACAAATTACAATCAAACTAAAACTAAACCTTAAATTTGATTTTATGTGTATATTTCATATATTTATTAAAAATACTTGTGTATTGGAATTTCTGGAAACTCACCCAACACTGCCAGCACGGCGTTTTTGTATATCCTTTGCTGGGTCAGCCCCTATAAAAATAATTTGCATTTTAACAACAAACTAACAACTAAAGATTTTGATTAGGTAGATACTGAATGTAATAATCAGGTGCTATGAGGAAAAATCACTGTTAGTAAAACTTCGTATACTGGAATATCGAATCTGTCCTTTTATTAACTCTTAAAAGGCGGTGAAGTTTCAACAAATATTTAAAAAACAAATCCAACTTTTACAATTTCATTACTAAATCAAGGTCAAACTGTCTAAATATATATCTTCTAAGTTTAAACTATCAAATAAATGCAATGCCAATAATTACTGGTTGAACAAGGAATAGAATTTCCTTCCATAAGCAATTGTAAGTTTGTACTGAATAAAACTTAGTCAGCAGTGTTCACAGTAAAGTAGGTAGGCACTATTTAACATTAAATAGAATGTGCCAGTAGTCGATTTAATTTTTATCACAGGTGCTTTATAAAATGATGCTATTTATATTAGTTTTCACTCTTTATCATTACGGGATTCAAATTGAAATTATAGTGAATTTAATTTCTAACTTCAAGTTACTAACAACGCGTCACGCGGTGCAATGTCAAATGGATTGAAAATAGGTCGATAGTCATAATATTTGGTTCATACTATTAAATCAATTTCTTTACAATTAAATTAACACATCACTATGAACTATGATGACAATAACCTTTAATTCATCTAATAACAATTTTGTTATGCGTGTCTACATGAAAAACTGCAACAAAGTTATCACCAACCGGGGATAGTGGGAGCCACGGCAGACATCGGTCAATAAACTCATTAGTCCACGGTATTTTTATCACTAAAAAATATTAAAATACAAAGCAACCCAAATTCACAAAAATTACTTTCGTAAGGGCATACGGTAATACGTATGTTTACAGCTCTTCACTACAATACAAACGCCATTTTCCATTTGCAACAATTTACCTACATCATAAAAACGTCATATATAAAAGTTACCATACTAGTATTCTCAATTCTACTATGAGTTAAAAACTTTAGTAGGCTGGTATTACTTGCTATTTGTCAGATGAGGGTGAAAAGAAGTATAAAATATTACTTTCAAATTAATTCATAAGAGTATAATTTAATTTTTAAGTACCTTACCTGCTTTTACCGTTTGGCGAAGAAACATTCAGTAATTAATGGAAGAGCACATGAGACCTTGCCATATACCAATATACCTTTCTTAGCTATAAATCATATGAAACTAAAAGCGACTTAAAAGTACTCGCTGAGTATACTTAAGTGTTCTGTGTTTAAGTCTCCTCGTCTCATCATCATCATCAGCCTATCGCAGTCCACTGCTGGACATAGGCCTCTCCAATTGCACGCCACTTAGTTCGATCCATGGCTTCTCGCATCCAGCTCTTGCCAGCCGTCTTGCGCAAATCATCACTCCACGTGGCCTGTGGACGTCCTACACTACGTTTGCCCTTTTTTCCTTCTCGTCTCGTCTTCTCTTAATTATAGTTAATAAGAGATCCTTTCTATATCATGTACACCGGCTCGGTAGATTGATTTCGATTCCACCGCAATCTCTGAAGAGAAATGATGAAAACATAAGGGAGTTCCCTCGCGTAAATCTGAGCGTGCGTATACACATACGTCACACACGCAAACACGAACGCAAGCGCGCCACACTCTCTCTCTCACACACACACACAAACACACATACGCACGCACATACACGCACAATGACGCGCAGACGGACGTGCACACGCACGAACGCATATGCATACGGATATAGGCTTCCTGGCTCCTGTGCTGGATATAAGCTTCTTCTTAGGAAGTATTGGCCTATTGATTGATATACCGCGTTGGCCAGACGTTGACACATCTGTCTACAATGGAGAAATTAAAGTGTCTGAAGTTGAAATTAACAGCTTTTCACTACATGCATATTAAAGTATATACGGCGCTTAGATTAAAAAAATTGTTAAAATTTTTATCTGTCTGTCGGTTTTTTCTCTGGAAGTGCTGGACCAATTTTGACGAGAATTTCACCGGCAGATAGCTGATGTTTTAAGGAATAACTTAAAGTACCTTAATTTTAATTAATTAAACCAAAAAATAAGGTTCCGCGAAAACAAAATTAAAATCAATAACAAAGTCCGATTCAAGAGCAACATACACCCAGTGCCGTAACTAGGGCGGTGCGAGCAGTGCCCAGGCACAGGGCGCAGACCCTGGAGGGGCGCAGAAATGACCTGACTAGTATCTAGTTTTATCTCATGCATGGTAGCTAGTAGGTACATTTTGTTTTATTGCGAACATTGTGTAGACGCGCCCTATCTATAGTTATATCTATATCGCATTTTTCAAGCAATCTTGAAAAAATAACACATGTAAAGTTGGATTATCGGTTTCATACATTTAGTATGGTAATGTTCACACTAGTGCGTAACGTGTTGTGATGGTTTGTGTATGGAACCGACAATTCTGACGCGTCAGTCGTCACGTCACGATACATCAGACAAATGTATATCCACCTTAAGTCTTGCTGGCAATATGACACACAAGCCAAAGTACCTACTTATACCTACTTACTTGAAATAAATATTTTGATTTTGATTTTGAAAGCCTGGTTAGCGCATTTTACAGGAGCGCAATTTTGAAAGTTCGCACCGGGTGCATAAAATGCTAGTTACGGCACCGCATACACCCTGGGTAATACAATCGAGTATACACGAAACCTACATTATCACAAATAAGTAGCTGGCACAACGTTCGGCTATTGTTTTTTTTTTTGATTTTGACAATTTTATTGAGGACTTACGTAATGGAATAAAATATTGAACACCTTTATTTGAAAGCCTTCAAAATTATGCCTTCAATATAATAATTCTTATATCAATATATTTATACTTATTAGAGCGAGCAAAACAATAAACATGGATGGCGAGCCGGAAGCTTTATCTGATACAGCAACTAACTGTAACCTACCACCAGCATCTGAAACACTATCAGATAATACCCAAGCTAGACTAGATACGTTGGAGAAGAAGGCTGTTCACCTGAGGTTATCAGTTTAGTTTTTCATATTTATATCATTTGAGGCGTTAATATAAGAAGAACATATATAAATGAATTCATTATACAAGCAAACTATATTAACTTATATAATATACATCTTGGAGTTTTTAAGAATATTTTTATAATATGTACGAATTTTTTAAACTTATTTTTATTTACAGACTAGTATTGGAAAAGGATTTTAAGGCCGCAGATATAAAATGGAGTCTGTTTGTAGCGGCAGCGTTCAGTTTTAGATATGAAAGCTGTCTCAGACCGTTTCCTCCAGCTTTCTTGAAAAGTGGCGTTAAAGATATGGATGAATTAGTATGTAAATTTTTAAGCTATTTGACTCCATCCATCCCTTTAACTTATTATTATTGAGTTACGTGCACATTTTTGTATTTAATCTTTCTTCAGAGCTGGACTTTTCCTAATTAGACTAACCCTAAAAAGGAAGGACGAAAAATCAGGGATTATCGTCTGCTTTTGTATCCATTACGAACCAGAACCGTCCAATTTACTGTCATTTCTGAACAAAATGTGTGTAAATTTAACGATTTTAATTTATTTCAGCTGAGCGTTGTTACTGATGTCCCGGCCTTAGATTTGGTGTTGGAGCAACTAGATAATTTAGATAATTTATCGAATATGAGTGATATTATTGATTTGCTCTTCTATGTACTTGTGAGATTAAAAGAGCCTACTCTGAAGACTGTACCTGCGGATGTGGTATGTGTTTATTAAACTTCTACGTATGTACGTATATTAACGCGTTTAGTAGAAAATATTTAACGCTCTTTTTACCACACAATACTCGTGCTTACAGTTAAAATATATTATTAGGTATTTTTAAAATTCATATATGTACTATTATTTTATTATTACTAACTTGACTGCCTTTGTGGCAGTGGTAACGTTGACGTCGCTTAAGTCTCAGATTCGATTCCCGGGTCGGATCAAAAATTTGTATGATCTGCAAATATTTGTTTCGGGGTTGTTTGGGTGTTTTCTTTGTAGGTATAATATATATGTATTTACAAAAAATAAGCATATATTTAAATCAGTTGTCTGCCCATAACACAAGCCCTACTTGGCTGGGGACTATATGGCGTTGTGTGTAAGATGTCCGAAATATTTATTTATCTTTTTATTATCATACTCGGGTTAAATTAAAACAAAACAAAAATTAAAACAAATCCGATAAATAAATTTATTTTAAAACCATTAATTTGAATAGATACAAATCCATATATTTGGAAATAAATCTCTTTTCGCCCTTGGTACGGTATGACCGGCTGGACCAATTTAAATAACTCTTTTAGTATTAGAAATTGAGAAAGTTTATAAAACTTTATTTTAAACGAAATGGAACTGAGTATTGATAAATACAATAACAAAAATTTAGAAAATTGTTCCTTTGATAGACGCAGCGGAAATTGTGTGGGTGAGCTAGTATGTTTACAAGATTTGTTTAAGAGCTATAAGTATGCTCACAATTTGATTTTGAAAATTAAACTGGTATGTATTTTTATCAATACTCGACAAGTTCAAAACCGACTTAACCGCTTTAAAGATTGATTACAATTTTTCTTATTTCTCGTCAAAGCAACTGCTGTAGCCTAGTGTGACAAAGTACAGTTGGTAATAAGGCTTATGCACGATATAACAGCGCACTCATTCATCACAGATAAACTCAGTTAATTATCTATGTAAATAAAAATGAATCACCGAAATGTATGAACGTGTTTAACTTCCGATCGGCTGTAACAAGTTGGATAGGGATAATTCTTTTCTTCTATGTGTTCATTATGTTAGGACAAGATTTGTATAAAAGAAAATTAAAATATAACCTAAAAAGCTTTTTTTTCAGCACCCGTACGAAACTAAAGCGGGCATAATTACTAAAATTTTCAGTAATTAAGAAAATATTTACTAAAGACAAATATGGCGGTGTGAAGTTTGCCGGGTCAGCTCGTATGTTGATAAACCACACCAATGAGACCACTAAGAGAAGAAAGAAGTTTCCTTACTTTGATAAATTTTCTTTTAATAATATTTTAATTTCTCTTTTTCATTTAGCATGAAGCCGTGTTATTAAACACCCATTCTACAATTTCTGCGCCAAAACCGCAGTATATATTCCAAGTAGTCAGCTCCTCTAAATCAATAGCAGAAACTAAATGGAAAGACCTTTCTAAGAACCATAATATATTTTACGCTTACCATGGCAACCGACTAGAGAATTTCTATACTATTTTAAATTTCGGCCTGCAACAGCACTTGAATAAGGTAAGTCTCTATAAATCATATCAATGCTATGTTTGTCATCAAGGTTCTGTTGGTAACCAGTTAGTTTTTATTTTTATCTTTAATAACAAAACTAAAAATATAATCTATTGTCGTTAACAGACTAAATACAAATTGAATGTATGAGTACTTTTTAAACTTTACCGATCTTATGCCTATGAATAGTTCAGTTGTAAAAGTCGCTACTCCCTTAATAGCTCCTTTATTAGCTTAAGTAATAATTAATTTGTTTATATTTGCATGTGCAGAACACTTTGTTTGGAAACGGCGTCTACTTGTCGCCCGACCTCAATACAAGCTTGCCATATAGCCACGGAGGTTTCGGATGGGGTGCCAGCTGCATCGGCGGTCATCTGTCTTGCATAGCCATGTGTGAAGTTATTGACGCTCCAGATGGCATCAATTACCAGAAACCTATTTCAAATGAAGGTGATATTTTTTTTTTAAAAGAGTAGATTTCGTTAAACAGTAGAGACAGAGGTGATTGTTTTGTTTTTTCAATGAATCTGAGATCTTACAGTTTCATTAGGTTTTTTAGTTACTGAAATATGACCAAAATATTACCATAGTTTTAAGCTACGTATCCTTATTCTATTTAAAGTAAGTTATGTATCGCTTGCGTACACAACATCAACTTTTCATCGACTATATTCATCAAATTAAACAATTACTAAATGTAACTCTGTAGTTTAATAAATTAAAATTGATAATCATAAAAGGAAGTTCATACCTGGTCATCGTACAGTTATCGCTCTACTTAAATATTTTTTTTAATAACGCCTGAAAACACTTCCGTCCCTCACCGACTATGTCACAGTTTGATAATCTCAAAATGATTGTGTATTTCCACACGTTAAAATCTAGCAAGTCAAAATTTGAACCCCGGTAAGGATTTAAATATGTGCTTTTACATTTGTAACACTGTCGTAGTCATTTGATTCCATCAAAACCGAGTGCTCGGTAGGGTGATACCATATTTGTGGTTATTTTCACAAACGATTGCCTACAATAATAACTTACAGTGAACAATACAATTCTAAAGAAAAATATACATATTACCTAATTTGATGACTCGGGAAGTACAAATATATTATAGAGTAGAGGTATGAGTGAAAAATGTTAGTAGAGTAACTATATAAGTTTATTTAACTCCTCCTCCGCCTCGGTGGCGCAGTGGTAGCGTATGCGATTGCTGTGCTTGAGTTCTCGGGTTCAATTTCCGGTTCGGACCAAATTTTTATATGATCTGCAAATATTTATTTCGGAGTTTGGGTGTTTTCTATGTATAATATGTTTTTTTTTACAAAAAAAAATTATATGTATTTATATCAGTTGTATAGTACCCATAACACAAGCTCTGCTTATTTTGGGACTAAATGGCGTTGTGTGTTAAATGTACAAAATATTTATTATTCCTTATTATTTAAGGCCTATATGCATTTTTTTTAGTATCGTTATAGGTAATATGACGATTTTTATCAATATTTTTAATACAGGCGATGGTATTTACGAAGACGATAAAAGTAAGAAACTACTTTCCGATCAAAACTGCGATGGACAGATGACACAATACATAGTCACAAATTGTGATCTAGTAAGAGTGAGATATATGCTCGTGTATGCGAAGCAACCTGCGTCGATGAGATTTCCTACAACAAGCGTCAATAGGAATGGTACAGTAATTTTATCGATTCACGTTGTAAGATGTATGTGGAGTCACATCATAGGGCAATTTAAATTGAAAACGGTGTAACTCAGAAGCTTATATGATGCAAGCGATTCGATATGGACATGATAATTCTATATTTGATCACTTCTTGTTACCTTTTTTCTATTATAGTGAAAACCTGTTCTGTTTTTAACCAAAGCTTTCTTTTGCTAAGCTCAACCACGTACGTAGGTAGTTAGTATCTACTTGGTCTTAGTCTCTTTAGCAACCTAAGAAAAAGACTTTCACGTATTCTTTGTTTTTCATCTCTTAATTGGCAAAGTTTTAATCGTCCAAATATTCTTCTTATAGTTGGTGGGTTTCGTCAGTGGCTGTCCAGGCACAAGCTTTTCTCCATACTACTTGGCTACGGATTAATGTTAGCCACGATAGGCTTCGCAAATAATCAACCTATTCACTATTACTATAAAATATTATTGAAGAAGCTGGACATCGCATACAGCTCAGTAAAAGTATAATAGCTACAGTGGTCTGGCGTCCGCATTGTGAACTGGTGAAGTCAAATTTGCAAGTTTTATATAAACAAGATTCTATTTTAATATTGTTTTTATTTTTAATACAATTGCTTCTCAACATTTTGGAAAATATTTAGAAGTTACAAACTTCTAACTATGTACTTATAAAATAAACAATCAAGTTAGATAGATATTCATATACAACCTGTTTATTATTAAAAAATACTGACTCTGTAATTTTGCATTTTTGAATACATTACGTTTTGAATAGTTAGGTGAAATTAGAACAATGTAGCCAGTCATTGTTACATTCTCTCGTCATGGACCAGAGCGCAATCATTGTACGATATTTTTTTTATGTCGATGGTCCAGTGTCGTTCAGTCCATTATTTATAAAGGTAAATACAAACTACACACATGTACCTGCTCATTACGCTCGGTGCCCATCAGTGAGAAAACATCAGTTACATTCTATATTACCATCAGTTCGTATGAAACCGTTTCCAAAACCGTACCTACTAAAAAACTAGTTATAAATAGTAAATAACTAGTTATTTATTGTATAGTTATGTGGCATTTTGTTTTATTGAGTTTCTGGTTTGTGCTTTTTATATTTGCAAAGGTATTAGCGCAAGAGCCTGTTGTTAATATACCTCAAGGTCGGATAATAGGAGTAAGTACTGCATTTTTTACAACACCGTCTATTTGTTGTCATATATGTGGTTGATTTATGATTTTAATAAAATATTTTGTGCAGATTAAAACTTATACAAAAGGATCAATACCAGTCGAAATTTACTATGGAGTGCCCTATGCTACAGCTCCAAAGGGTCGTTACAGATTTTCGGTATGCATCTAAGTCAACACTTTAAAAACACCACACTTTTAAAATGCACTGTACCTATAGCGTATTGGTTTAAGCGGTCATCTCGCCGCTTCCTGGTGTACTTACCGAGTGTTGTGGGTTCAATCTTCACGGAACAACATTGTGTGATTATTGTCTTTTTAATAAGGAAAAAATATTAATGATTGATAAACTTAAAATAAATTTCATTCTAAGCGGACCGACTCTATTTTGGACTCTATGAGTAATAAATGGTTTAATTTGTCATGCGACCCGCTTTGTCTTCATAGAGCGTTGCCTACTCTGCCCACATGCTGTAATAGTCATTTTTGATCTAGGTACATTAAATACATCATGTATGGCCTTAACCCTCTTCTGAGAGGAGACCCGAGCCCAGCAGTGGGACATTATGGGTTGTTGTTGTTGTTGTTGTACATTAAATGTACCATTGTGATGTATTTGGATAGATATTTCTATCGTATTGATCTAAATTACTTTGAAAATATATCTCACAAATAAATTTAATCTTAAAAAATAAAAATAATTACTGTGAGTTATCTGTAGGATTTAAGATATATAAGTACCATTGGGTTATTTTTCTTAGATATTTTTAAGATATTTAAGATATTCAGTAAATTCCGTCGATATCAACAATATAAGCATTAACAATTTATGTTTATGATTCAAATCCGTTGCGTAATTTAAAAGACCGAAAGAACGTACAAGAACGAAAAGCGAAAAGAAGTAAAGATAACTGGAAATATGTGACTAGTATAGGTATACAATGCGTTTTAAATAAAAAATAAGATTAATGGGCAATAAAAAAACTAGATTAAGAAAATCGAATAAAGGCGTCAAAGTTAAAAAAAAAATAAGTGCTAACATAGTCTTTGCGCTTTTCAGAAAAAATATAAACGATATTATTTGTTTAAATTTTAATGTTATTTGATGTTTATGCCAACGCTATCTTCCCAGTGAAGTTAGTCACAAATCCAGTCCTATTCTTATTCGAAACGCATTGAACATGCTAATATTTAACTGACTTAATAAATCAAGACTAGCGAAATTGTCCTAAAACTAATTAAATTAAAAAGGCCATTCGTGAGTAATGTAGCTCTGTTACATTATTTAAAATTAACTTGACGTATTTTTTGGGTTAAGTGCACTTTATTACGTTCGTGATTAGGCTTAATATAATGCCTACTATCCATAAGCTCACAAGATTCAAGGCTCATTATGCTGTTATTATATCACAATATTGTTATTAACATCTAAGATTGTGTTCTACACCGATATTCCAGGCACCAGAAAGACATTCTGGTTGGAGTCGAACATTCAGTGCTCATCGAATACCTCCCCACTGTCCACATATCGGAGACCAAGAAAAGGACAATTACAGTGAAGATTGTCTTTTCCTTAATATATGGACACCTCGGGTACGGTTTTTAAATATGGATAAGAATTTAAATGAAATGGACATCCACTTTAAAACGTACTGTAACCCTTATGTTTTCTAGGTAGCGCTCTGATGGAAAAACACTACCAGTGGTTGTAATATTATATAGCGAATCTTGGGTTAAGGGGGGAATATCTCTGCCTTGTCAAGAGCTGGCTTCTGAAGACATCGTTGTTGTGACAGTAATGTATCGTCTTCATTTGCTTGCATTCTTCACATTAGGATCAATATCAGCTCGGGGAAATTTGGCACTTTTAGACCAGTATTTAGCTCTTCTCTGGGTACGTGACAATATTGCTGCATTCGGTGGTGATCCGACTGCAATAACCCTGCTTGGGCATACAGCAGGCGCTGTCAGCGTCTTACATCAAATAACATCTCCACGAACTATGGGTGAGAGTTATTTTTCACATCATTGATAATCAGTGAATATAGTACAATTAGTTTAACTGCACCTTTTTCTTACAGGTTTATTTCAACGAGCTATTATTATGTCACCATTTGATATTTGGAAAGCTATAGATGAACAAAAAGTTATTGAAGTAGCTGAAGTTGAACGAATCTCTCGGGAAATTGCGCAGTTGTTGCGATGTGACAATGACACAGATCACGAAATTTTGCGCTGCATGCGTGAACGCCCTTTAGCAGACATATTGTCTATCTATTCGGTAAAATATATTTATGAGAAAGTAATAATTACTGTAGATAAATAAAATTAACATTAGTGGGACGTTACTACACGGTTATTAGGTCATGTTACTTACGCAAATCCAATCATTCATCTTCGCCAGTGCCGGCCTTGTTACTTAAAAACTGGGCTACTTTTTGACGGCTTTAATGGGCTGCTTGCTTATGCCACTGGCATGTCGGTATTTTTTTACTACGCCATGCAGTATATAAAAGCTAATCCTGATTACAATTTACGGGACATGGTATGGCTTAGGTACACCTGCTTAAAGCTAGTCTCATAAATATATGATTGGACTTTGATTACTATTATACATAATTGGACTATTGAATAAAAGGAGTGCACGGTTGGCCTAGTGGTTTAAGCGGCCTTCCGGATGGCGTAAGAAAGCGGTTCCCGGATCTCTCCCGTCTCAGGCGCAGAGTGGCACACCGTGTGGTTTTAGTCGGCTCGATTGCGACACACCGCCCCGCCGTAAACCCCGGTGGGGTGAAGGCCCGAGGGGATTTCCACAGGTAAAAAAAAAGAAAAAAAAAGTGGTTTAAGCGGCCGCCACATACTATTTCTACTAGGCCAAGTGATGTTGGTGTAAATCTTACATGGACAAACTTTGTGTTATTGACAAATAGTTGCTCTGAGTGTGGATGTTCTTTGTGTCCGTTACATGTATGTGTGCGTGTGTATTTTTTTAATGAACTTGTTGTCCCCCGCGACACAGGATGTATATTTCTAATGCGAGAGAATCCTTTTAAAGAAAAAAAAAATCTCGTGTCACCTTATTACTCTTGATGAATTGCGAGACTATCTATCTAACCGATTTTCAGTTTTTTAATATATGTTTTGCTGGCGAGCCTAGGACAGGATAGTTAACATCACATTTAGACTAATAACAGCCGAGCAAGATTGGAAAGAGACGCAGATGAAGGTTTGACAGGTCAACGTTTACTATTAATATTAAGTAGATGACCTTTACCCGTACTTACTTATGTCTGATTACATTTTATTATGTTTAAGGGCACAAACGAGTATACGAGCATGCATTGCCATCCTTTGAGTCTTAACACATCCAGGATTTTACCAGGCCAGGGGGCCAGATAGGATTTTTGGCTCAATAAAAAGCAGAGACAAATTTGATTCACACAGGTTTTCCGAGAGGCTATGGTATCACTCTGATCTAACCGGCCCACTTCTGCCTAGTATTAATACTTGACTTTTCATTTCAGAATGAAACTTTGATAAAAGCTATGCAACCAATACCTGATACTTTTTTGCCAGAATCCGAACAGTTTTTACCTAATTCATTATTGGTAGCTTTGTCAACATCTACGCAACAAAATTTGCAACTCGATGTTCTACTAGGAGCCAACGACCTTGAAATATTAAATTACAATGGTATGGATAATTTCACTAAAATTCAAGGTTGTCACTCACTCACGTATTGATGACATACTATTGTTGGTTTTAGATGATAAACATGATGAACTAATAAGACGAGGGAAATTGTATATCTCTGACTACGTTAATGATAAAACGATACCTGAAATCTTACAGCTATTTTCTATGGACTTGATCACATTACCTATGGTTCGTATTCTTTGAGAATATGCATGGCAAGTGCCAACTACTAATATTTCATTAGCGATGTTTAGATCTCTAACTAAATACATTTAGGTAAACTTCGTTAATAGGTAGGTACACAGACGATCGAAGCTGCCAAACGATTAACTCAATAAATTTTATTTATTTTTCTTTTACTGCGTTACTTAATAGATGTAAATTAAAGTAAGTTGAAACATAGGTACATACATTTTACCGATATTTTATTAATACCTTATAATAATGACTTTGCAGCTAACGGAAGCGATTCGATGGGAGTATTGGATCGAAAAATCTAAAAATGATGGAAATATTCTTAACGCCATTGAATCACTTGGTCGTATTGAATCATCAGTTCATTGGGGTGCTGGAATGGCGCTACTTGCCTCACGGTTAGCACGAAGAGTTGGTCGTCTGTACGTTTATCGTTATTCACAACCAGCAGGAGTTGACCTCCGAGGATTGCAATATAATTTTACAGGTTTTACTTACTTTATTTAAAAAAACTAACCAGCATAAAATAGAAAATATAATTTACATGGGTGCTTTAATAACAGGCGCTGTTCATGGATCAGACTTGGTTTCGCTATTAGGAGACGCTATGATGCTTCAAGTGGCACGTAGACCCGCAACAGCTGAAGAAATACGAATATCATCACAGTTTCGGAATCATATAGTAAATTTTATCAAGTTTGGGTAAAGTATATTTGTTTTTTTACATATTTTAAATAACTAGCAACTTATTAAAACAGATGGACATACCAAAAATAGAAAGCATTTCTGTGTAAATTTAAATAGAAAGATGAATTGAATTATTCTTAATATAACAAAAATGAAGTCTATAGGTAGTAGATTGGCTCCAACCACAAATGTTCAACAGGCTATATATAATATTTATGTTATTTATTTTCCGAATACATATTAAGCTGTGATTTGGTTATATAAAGAAACTAGCTGAACCCCGCGGTATTACCCGTGGTACGTACGACAATAGCCGCGAGTAACACCGCGGGGCAAAAGCTAGTCTAAAAAAGCCTAAGTTACTCCTTATTACATCAGCTATCTGCCAGTGAAAATTTGTCGGAACAAAGAGACAGGCAAAAATTGAAAAAAAAAATCTATTTTGGTATATGCGTGTAACATACATATTTAGTAAAAAGCATTTATTTTAGTTTACATACAGACACTCCAATTTTATTTAATTGTATAAAAGATGTATAGATAACAAAATGGCAAAGAGCAATATAGAGTATTTTAAAGCGCAGCTATATTTAAATAAGACCTATTCTAGTGCCAGTAAAATTCTGGTCCGAAACACGCTGAAACCAGCAAAACTGCTACAATTAATATAGTATAAGAGATGATAAAATAGGGTAACAGTAGAATATCGATCTATACGCACGTATATTTAGGTCAAGGTACCTATAACTTATATGGAGCCGTAAAAATTCCGAGAAAAGTCTTACTACAGAACTTCGATATCTTCTACTGGGGATAATGAGATCTAATGCCAGTCACGTGACTCATGACAAGGATAGGTATAAAAAATGGAAAATCATCAGAACACTGAATAATTATGAACAATTTTTTGTGTGAAACTTCCTCAGGTTATCGCCATTAGCAAGCTAGCTAGCAAGCTAACGGTGATATGGCAAAGAGGTGATGTGTTGGAAATTAACCGACAAAAACCAGATTTTTTGTTGTCATGTGTAAGTCTGTTGCAAGATATCAGAGTATAATTTATGAGGAACCTTCCGAGACCTTGAGTTCCAGGTTTATGTGCAGAAAAAGCCTGTATATATCTACATAATATTTAAATATTTGTTTCAGTGTACCGGGAGATGGTGACTTATGGAAACAATACAAACCAAACGATGCAAACATTTTTGACATACGTAGTATGGGAACTACTAGCAGTAACTATCGCAGTCATGATAGAGATGTAAAATTTTGGCTACAGTACCTACCGCAGTTGTCCAAAGCACTGAAAGTTGTTGAAAAAAGTGAACTTCTTTCCTCTGACAAAGGTAACTGACTCTAGCACTGGTCTCCAGAACATTGGCACTTTAAATGTATCACAAATCACAACACTGACTGAAATTAGATTTCCTGAAAATATAGATTTTTACAAAAATGGTTTTTTGTTTAGGTAATGCACATTCTTGCTTAATTAAATTAAAGTTATTTGAATCTAATTCAATCCAAATACATTTTCGTGTTCACTTCACTAATCAATTTCCACATGCAATAGCCTTTATATCATGCATAAACATAACCTTTAAATCTTCTATAAGATACTACCTTCATGCAATTATTAAATTATTAAATGCTTGCTTTAGCCCACTTGCAAAGGTATATAAGTGAGGATATTTCTGCGATAAACGATACCGTACGTCCTGTTACTTAATCTTTTTTCAAGGTGTATGAAATATGTTTTGTGATTCGTGCTACGGTAATTACACGTAAAGAACCTCCAAAGTAGTGATTCACAGAGTTTTGCTGATGTGCACAAGAATAGTAATAAATGACATCACAAAACACCTCAGATTTAAAAACAAAGCTAGATGGACTGTAATGCTAATGTTTACACGCCTGCGAAGACTTGGTAGTCGCTCACAAACGACAATCCTCCGCACTCTTAATATAGTAAAGGTGTAACTCAAAAATCCTGATTCGTGGGAAACAGCATTTAAAGTTTATCACTTTTCTGGAGCAACTTTTAATGAAAATTTACAAATATCTGTTACGTTATTGAGAAACCTTTGCTGGCGAATTTGTAAGGTTAAACTATAGAGATTAAGATGACTACAAAAAGCCGACTGCAATCATTTGTAGATAGATAATTTTGATGGCAAAAAACAACCTGAGAACTTACATTACTTTATGTAAGATAAAATCAAAACCTGAAATGCAAGTTTAAAAATTAAACTGATGAATTTCGGTTTATCTTTATATCTTTTGATTAGTTTTAAAACAAAAGAAATTTAAATCGAAATACATTGCACTTTCATGAAAACTATTTTATAAGAAAATGAATTATCTGTGTGTGACTAGTATTTAATAATAAATGCTAAACGTCTTATTTTATTCACTGTCTTAGTTTATTCAATTCTTATTTTGTGCACTGTGCATTCTGTATAAAAAGTTTGTCAATCATAGAATGGATCTGACTATGGTATCCCTCTACTTCATCTAAGAATAATTATTTCATGTTACAGGTGATAGTCGACTTCGCGGAGGTGTATTTGCTCTGTGTGGTGTTGCAGTTGTACTGTTGCTGCTTTTATGTGTATGTGCAATTTTGATTCACAGACAACGCTCACGACGTTTTACAGTCACTGACGATAATCATTCAAAGATAGGATATTAGTTTGAGAATATGTACCAACTTACCGTCTTACATTAATTTGTTATTTAAAAAATAATAATAAATAGTATAATTAAATGATTTACCTCGTGTATTAAGTGGATTATTAATAAATTCTATTATCTTAAGGGTTCCGTACCTCAAAAGGAAAAAACGGAACCCTTATAGGATCATTTTATAGTCCGTTTATCTGTCAAGACCTTTTTTTTAAGAACACGTGGAGGTATTAAGATGAAATTCTTATCAAATACCCAAGCCTGCTGTTCCTTGAAGCTGTGAAAAATGAAACTTCTAAGGCAACTCAATCAAAAGATACAGCCGTTTATGCTGTAAATATTGGACATTCGCAAGGGAATCAAAACCTACAGGGTACTTCCCGTGAAATCAGAATCTTGAAATTTGGTACGACGCAACATCGAGATCAAGGAAAAATTGCAAAAAGCATAAATTTTTAGCTGAATCNTGTGAATATGTGTGTGTTGAGCGTGGTACTTGTGAATAGAGTAATGTTCGTGCAAAAGCACCAAAATCATCCGCACGATTACACAATTCAAAAAATGCAGTGAGTGTAGTTTTAGGTGAGGTGGATTTATTGCACGATCAATCGCTGTCTCGTTCGTGAAAAATACACGCTGACCGTTTTCAAGATGGATGGCTAACTGAACAACTGCTGGATCCCGTTCATGAATTGGAAAACCAAAGATACGCCAAGCAGCTTCATTGGAGCTGATGTACCGACCAATTTGGTAGAGCGTAATTTCATCGTTTTTATTTACTGGAGAAGCATTCACATTAGTATTTTNAATCATAAATTATACCTACCGGTTTGTACGGAACCCTTGGTGCGCGAGTCCCACACACACTTGGCCGGTTTTTTAGAATTAGGATATCGCAATATCGCAATAATCGATGCATTATTGCGATATCTTTTTTTACAACATTATATGTTAGGACGACTACGAAGTTACGACACTGCTGCAATAATAACTATGCCGAACCGATTCGACGAAGTAACACCAAGTCAAATCAATACAGAGACCATGTACGGTTGGAAAGGAAATCTCAACAGCAATCGAACACAGTATTTGCCTATTTTTCAAAAAAGTGTTTATACTTTATAAACAAATAATTTTGAGCTATATAAAATATTTGCGTAAAAATTATTCTGATAACATACGCAAAGAAATATCAAATGTGAATTTTGCCGCCAAAATACCATTGTCGTAAATGGGATGATAATAAATTTTTAAAACTTTGATAAAACTGTAATATAAGATCAGTACTAGTAGTTTTAGTGTATAAAAACTGTTTAGTTTCTGTATACTTCTTCGGTAGTGGTAAGCTTTTTATATTTTTATTTGGCTTTGGCGTGAAAAATGAATGATCCGCGAGAGCCGGGGGGCTTTGTACCAGGCAGGCAGTTATGTTATCATATCTGCGAAGGAATCCGGTATGGATACCGATGAATCGACTTCGGTTCGATCTCTAAAACGGAGTCGTGTGCAAGCAATGGAATAAGCGTCGTCGTTAACATTACGGATTCGGTTCAGAGTCATTGGGTTGTGTTCACGTTGTTGTTCACGGTTGCTGAACGAATCAACACAACACCTAGTATTACTCAAACTGCTACTCCTCCTCAGACTGCTCCTGAAAAGCTGGAGAAATAAAAATTTTCTCCAGCTTTTCTGTTTGCCATTGTGTTTTAAAAAATACTAGATCCTTCTACATGGAAAGAATTCCATGTAGAAAGATCTAGCATTTTTTTAAAACACATTGGCTCTCAAAATATTATAAATGGCAGTGTTAAAAAATAAGACGCAATAAAATATCGCTGTCCTTTTCGAATTTTTTGGACGCTAATTCATTTATTTCACATGATAGACTTATATAATTAAAAGGCATTTATACCTTCGTTTAATGTGAATAGAATTTGATTAGAGCATGGTGTTCCTGCGGGATGGTCTCTGGAGGAAATGACTGAAAATATTTAGGTACCAATTGGATATGGCGCTATTCTAAAGTAAGACGATTTTATTTGAAAACCTTTGTTGATGGCATAGCTGTGTGAAAACCATCACAATCAGTTTTAACATTTGATGGACAGATTTTACCAAAAATAATTTTTATGTTATAACGTCTTCCCAGTGAATTATATATATTTACATCTATCAAATGTTTTAATGGTTGTCGGTTTGGATACCCTAAGCTTTAGTGCAGGTCTAAACCTCAATGTCATATATGTGGTCAAGGTCACAATGGACATAGCTGCGAAAGAGAGGAAGAAAGTTCCTCTTGCTATCTATTCTCTGAATACTACTATGCACCTAATAATTCTTGCCCAGAATATCTCAGACAAAAACTAGTACCTTAATTTGGTAATATATAATCTTGGCTTTGAATTTAACCAGATTCTCACAGCCTCATTGAGAAATGCGGCCCAGGACATAACCGAGTAAAGTTCTTTTAGTTTTTCCTCTATATTTGGCTGTAGGGTGTCCAAAATATTTCCCATGAACTGGGCTTTACTGCATAGCAATGAATGTTGCCAAGGACTAACATGTCATTGATATGCAGAAGAAACAGTTGGATGAGAGAAAGAAGCACTGAGATACACCAGCCTTTACCTGCTGAAAATCGGACACCACACCGCGCCGTGGCAAAGGACTTTAATGCGGCGCTGGTGCAAGAATGTGGCAACCTAGGTACAGCGTTTGGGCGCTAAGCCGAATGCCGGGAGTTTGGAGAGAAGCGACGGTGCCAAACCTATAGCCTGCCGGGATAGTGCAGATAAATCGTTTTGGCAGTGCGGTGCATTTGTGTCTCCGTTAGGAAAAGCATAGCTTAGCTTTGCCGTCTCAAGATGCAAGTGGGTGAAGAGGTATGCATGGAGTCCTCAAATGTTCGTGAACTCCACCTCAAAAAGCGGGTTAGTAGGAACAAGGAGTGCTGCCATTATTAAAAATAAAAGCGTAATAGGTGTGACAGTCATCATGGTAGTGTAATACTGAAACTCGGAATGCTGTGTAGTCTTGCAACAGCAAGGCATGATGGTGATCAAACCGGTGGACGGAAGGGCCTCAGAACCCTCCCGAAAGTGGCTGCCTGATCCCCACGGTCCAGTCAGCAACTGGCAAGACGAGCCATTCCACGAATCATGTGTATATCTAATTGAACACTTATAGCTCAGCTCAAATAAAAAGGTAGATACCGCACGTGGTACAAGAAAATGAAGCATTCTTTTTAATGTGTGTGAGAGACGGATGGAGTTGCCACTTTTTAAAAAAATGTCCCTGGCAATTGCAAAATAAGTAATATGCAAAAATAAATCTGTTTATTTCGTATAAAAACTGACGAACTAAAGTATAAATATAAACGTACGCGGATAGTTATTTGTTATTAGTTAATGTTCAATAGATGTTACTAAGTGTCTCAAATCGTGAATTTCAACTATATTTTCTTCTTCTTTTGATGATATGGTAATGAGCCGGATCAGCTATTTCTGCCAATCTCAAGTATCTGAAGTCTTCAATTCTTAGTTTTTGAGTCTTCAAGTCTTCGTCGTGTTGGAATTAATGATAAAAAATATAAAAAATGTGGATGACATAAAATGGGGACCGTCTTTCGCAAAAACAAAAAACGATCTTCAAAAGTCAACTAAGTCTCCGAATCCAAAAGTAAAATGTCAAGTTTTGGAGATCGTTTTTTGTTTTTGCGAAAGACGGTCCCCATTTCATGTCATCCACATTTTTTATATTTTTTATCATTAATTCCATCACGACGAAGACTTGAAGACTCGAAGACTTAGAATTGAAGACTTGAAATACTTGACATTGGCAGAAATAGCTGATCCGGCTGATTGCCATTCATCAAAAGAAGAAGAAAATGTCAAGTTTATTTGTTATTGTGTTAGTGCAAAATGTATCACTAGATGTTCTTTTCCAAATAATTACATAAATAAGTAAAATGTTGCAAAGTAAAAACATGCACTTAGACGTGGCTATACAACATCTAGATGTATTCACAAATTGGCTCAATAATTATCGAGAAAATGGTCTTCAGTCATCCCTTGTAACAGCTAGAGAAATAGCCGAGGAAAATGATATTGACAGACAGTTCAAAAAAGTCAGAATCAGAAGACGAAGAAAAAAAGGAATTTTGTTTATGAAGGAGAAGATGAAGTTCATGAATTGCGAAAGAGATTTTTAAAATAAACTATTTTTATGTCATTATCGACAATGTGCGCGCAAACTGCCATCCTAGGTTTGAGGCTCCTAAATATCATGAAAGCATATTTGGTTTCATGTATGATATAAAAAAATTAAAGTAAATTGGTGAACAAACTTTTGAAGCAATGCAGCGACTCGCAAATATCTTTGACAGTAGGAGCAGCATGTGATATTGATGGACATGAATTGTACGAAAAACTGAATATGTTCATGTATGTATAAAGGAAACGACGAAATTACCTCGGTGCTGAAATACAAAATAGAAAAAAATTAACTGAAGTTTACCCTACTATCGGAATAGTCCTGTGAATTATTGCTACCACATCTGTAACAGTTGCGACTGCTGAAAGGAGTTTTTCGGGCGTTGAAATTATTAAAACACATTTGAGGAATTCGATGACACAATATCGACTTTCAGCCCTTGCTATTCCTTCAATCGAAAATGACGTAGCTCATTCGTTAGAATATTGTGCTTTAATTTAAGATTTTAGTCTTAGGAAAAGCCGCAAACATGAATTTTAAAATTTACCATCTCTGTGTTCGTTAATTTTATAACTAAACAAAAACAAAATATAATAAAACTTAAATTTTATTTATTTCTTTAACTTTAGGATTTCTCTTTATACGTGACAAATCCCTAAACCAAACAACCAAACCTACTTTCGCATCACATACTTTTCACGTAGGACAAAGGGCCTCGCAAAGAGTTGTCGCCCGGAGCTTCGCAGTGACTACGACCTCCTCGGTATGTATTTATATCAGTTGTCCAGTGCCCATAAAACAAGCTCTGCTTAGGTTGGGACTAGATGGCGTAGTGTATTAGATGACCGGAATATAATTAGTATTATATATTAGCTAGTAGCAAAATGGTATGTTTTACCTACTTTCGAATGAAGGTAACGGTGTCAATATTGTTGATTTTCAACGAAATCTTTACTTTTGTATAACTTCATGCTTCTGTCTGTATACTATTAGAAGACATGTAAGGCAAATATAAATATTAATCCTGCAATTCGATTGTTCATGTTATGAAATGGATTAGGTAAGAAGCAGTGTCACCGCCATGTGAGTAAACTACGTAGGACAACAGCGCTTTAAGCAGAAAACAATTTGACACCGGTGGAGCACCTACGCTTACCAGTGGAGCAGCCACGCTCACCGGTGGAGCAGCCATTCTCACCGGTGGAGCAGCCGCGCTCACCGGTGGAGCAGCCAAGCTCACCGGTGGAGCAGCCACGCTCACCGTGGAAGAGCCTCGCTCAACATGGGGGCGCTGTGTTTCTCCGTCCCCCAAAGACCGGCCACGCACTTGTAACGCCCCTGGGTGTCCATGGGCGGCGGTAAACGCTTACCATCAGGCGATACATCTGCCCGTTTGCCCCTATTCCATAAAAAAATCTAAACTAATGTTACCACGTGGACCGTTTTTGACTAGACAGTCACGCTTTTAGGCTGTCCGCTGTCTAGTATGTTATGTTGCGTTTGATTTTTATACCATATATCACTACCTCAAAATAACGCAGCTGATACTTAGTAATTACATATTAGGCAACTAATGTGTTATTAAGTTCACACTTTGAGTATGTAATATTGTTATCTATCTTCTTTTGTTATAAGTATTTGTAGTAGTTTTTGCAGTGACCCTATATATGTAATAATAATTTACGGAACCCTACATTGGACGTGGCTTGGCAAGCACTTGGCAGGGTTTTCTTATATAAAGCTAGCCATGCTCGGTAGGGTGTTCCTGACGGGAGCAAGTTAGGCTTGCCAAGAAAACGGCGGAGCGGGACCGGAAGAGATCTAGAACTCTACCGGCCCGCCAGGCCTGCTAAAGGGCCAGTTATCGCAGGCGACTCGGGCGCCGGAGATACCAGAATCATCTCCGTCCTCCATAAGCGCTAGCCTGAGACACTAGCAGCAGCAGGCTCGGGTGGAGGCGCGTACGCTGCGGAGCGTGCGCGCCAAGGGAAAAAGTAAATAACATCGAGGTTACCACACTGTAGGGTATCTACGAACAGTAGGTGGTTCGAGGTACGTCGGGGTTCCAGGGTTTTTCTTTTTTAGAGTGCACCTGCTTCCCAGGCTAATAGTACCCCAGACGGCGTGCGGTTTTAGTTGGTTCGAGTCCGACATGCCACGGAAGGTGATATCCGAGGGGATTTCCGCACGAGGAAAAAAAAAAGTGTGTTCCTGACGGGTTTTTAATTTGATTTTGAAAATGAATATATTTATTTTCATTACAATTTTCTCTTAATATAAGTATATGAATTTTTAACAAAGCATTTCAAATATGCCACGTTTATTTACGTCTATTGATTCCATACAATTTTACTACAGAACATTGGGCGTGGCTCGTGTTGATTACACATTTGGCCAGTTTTTGATTATAAGATTGGATAGGTACTTAAACCACATGCGTAAATGTTTGCTGTTCTCAAAACGGCCAAAGCTAAACTAATATAAAATGGTAAACTATATGTCTTATTACATTCTACTATGGCTTAGTTTCTTTCTTCAATCCTTAGAAATGGCATCAAATTTTGGGGCAATGTAGTTAGAAAGGAGAAAATGAAAATCCAATATTTTTTAATCTTATATTTATTTACGTAGATCTTCACTGGATATGCCATATTTCTTCTTCAATGCATCAATCTCTTCCTGTTTCTTTTCAATATCAATGCCTTTGAATGCTTTATTAGATCTGTAATAAAGCACTACTAAATACCTATTACAAACATTGAATCCTGATAGATGATCACAAGCATTTTTCGCATCAAATATGTCTTCATATACTATAAAAGCTGTTCCTCTGGTCTCCGGTGTATTCCCTCTGTAACATAAATAGTATTATATTAATTATGTAACTGGAAATTATGTTAATTATTATTATTATTATTATATTAATTGTGTTCTTGGAAAAAGATAAGAGTGCAGACAGCATACAAATTTGTTTATACTTGACTATTTCAACCTGCCTCAGTTTGCATGAACATCTTTGAAATCCACAGTTTTTGTCTATTGCATAATATAAATAATAATATAATATAAATCTTCTTGAATCACTTTCTCTATTGGCCATATTAAATGTAGTTAAAAAAATAATAAAACAATAGGAAGCAACATTGTACACTAATGATACAGGTAACTTTTAAAAAAAATCATCATCATTTTCCTGACCTCCTATTTTATTTGAGGTATGTAATGTGCAACATTTTTTTTATTGCACAAGAGGCAAACCAGCAAGCAAGTAACATGATTGCAAGGGACTACTGCTTCTAGCTATGCTACTATGGATACTTGCATCAAGTATGTTGCTGCCTTCTCTCTCTCTCTAGCCTCGGGCAATAGCCAATCAACTCATATATGTATCATACTATTGATCCTCTCCCAGTTTGGCATGGGTCCTGGCATACCAAACCAAAAGATCATATCAGTTTCTTGTATATAATAAATAGAGTATGTTTAAATATAACTTAAGTATAGAAAAAAGCTAATAATTTCGGAGCAGGTTGAATTTTACTGTAATTATTATTCAACTATCTAAACACACAACAGAAAAGTGCACACTGGATGTGATCAGTTATCCCACATATTCAATCATCGTCATCATCATCAGCCTATCGCAGTCCTCTGGTGGACATAGGCCTCTCCAATTTCACGTCTCTTAGTTCGATCTATGGCTTCTCGCATCTAGCTCCTGCCAGCCGTCTTGCGCAAATCATCGCTCCACCGGGCCTGTGGACGTCCTACACTACGTTTGCCGAGACGCGGTCTCCACTCAAGAACTCGTTTACCCCAACGGTTATCGGTTCTTCGGCAAATGTGGCCAGCCCACTGCCACTTCAGCTTGCTAATCCTGTGGGCTATGTCGATGACCCGGTTCTTAGTCGGATCGCCTCGTTTCTGATGCGATCCCTAAGAGAAACGCCAAGCATAGCCCTCTCCATAGCGCCTTAGTTATCAATTGAATATTTAACAATATTCGGTGGAAAACTAAAGTGCTTATTATCTTGGCTGAATTTAGTTATCTTGTTTCAGCCGTTACTGAATTTAGTTAAGTGTAGTCCCAGTTAGCAAGCCAGCATACTAAGTTCAGAAGCTAGGATGGTTTCTAACTAGCTGAATCATTTAGAAACCTAATTAGAAAAGCATTTAGGATGGTGTAATCTCTTAGTTACTACCTCACTTCAGTCGCTCCATAACTGTCCGTGTGTGAGGAGGTATACTTTTGTTTTGAACTCACTCACTCATCTTTTTATAGATATGTCAAACATTTATAAATTGCCAATGTCTCAGGGATAATTTTTAACATCAAGTGTTAGAAAATTAAAGAACTGAATCTTGATACGAATGTTTGGTTGCAACAAATCTTAATGTTACGACCCATCTTTCTTTTGGACTTGTAGTGTCTCAAAGGATCATTCTTACTTTAGAATAAATGGTGTCACAAGATTTAATAACATGTCCAATGATCTCGAATCTATTTGTAGATAACTTTCGAATGCTATAGGCATGTGTGTGTGTGTGTAGAGTTTCATAAGTTGGGTCTTTTAAAAACATTGAGAGGTTGATAAGACGATTTTTTTTATTTAAATGTCTGTTTTGTGCGATATTCTATTTTAAAGCGCAGTTTCTATTAAAATGGGAGTTTTCCCGATTAAAAACTAAACGTCTGACGTGTAAAATCTAAAAAAAATCTTGATAGTAGTCCATATGAAATACTTTGAAGGAAAACTATAATGGCTCAGATAACTTTATTAGTGCAGGAATAAAAGAGTTGGCAAAATGCGTTAACTTAGAAAACTTTGTATGAAAATAACGAAATAATAACTAAGCATATATAATAGTAAAATAAAATCATAACTAATTGGTAACTACGGAGCCCTATTCTATGTGTGCCTTTCCATGAACTTGACTGTTTTTTTTTCTATTTTAATTGAGCCAACAACCAAGGCTAGGCAATGCTGAATTTTTTGGTGTCTTGACAGTACTAAAGCCATCGTCTTGCAATGCATGTTCGACTCTGTCGCACTTCAACTGGTTACTGATTTCTTTTCAGTTGCTTCTGAATTTAGAAGACTAAATTCAGTCAAGTGTATTAAGCTTTACCCTAAACTGTGAGTTTTATGTTTGAAACACATTGTACTTCATTCTAAATATGGTATATAAACTACAGTAGAAACATGTTTCTCTCATCACCTTCCTAGTCTTTATTATTCCCAAGATTAATTGTGTTCGACTACTAGTTCAACCAGTGTTACCTAATCAAAAGTAACAAGTTGCTCAGGTATTATTTAATTTTCTATTTTTGATGTAGCAAATACCACAAGCAACTAACACATAACTTTTTACAAATATTGATTTTGTCATGTACTTACACTCGAATCTGTCTTATGGCACCATATTTTCCAAATATGTCATACATTTCTTCTGCAGATATTTTGTAGGGTAAATTTCTGACATACAGGATTCTGTTTACTTCTGGTGGCAATCGAACCTGTAATTTAAGATGTATGTTATAATTTGTAATATCCTGCCTGATATACACACACAGTTACCTATTCTAAAAAAAAATAGGATCACGAAATCATACAACAAGAAGAGCCCATCGAGTTTTGCTAAAGCCCAGAACAAATTTCAGAAAAAAAATATTAAATAGGAAGTAGCACAAATTTATAATTCATTACCTAAGAAATGTAAGGACTCATCTTTAAGTTAGTTAAAAAAATATTTAAAACATCACACATCTTGAAAGACATTATGAAGTAGAAATGTTCTACTAAATAAATTAATGAAATCTACTCAACTTCAACTTTTGATTAATGGCTTTATGATGTGACCACAATTTTGTGTCATGTTTTTGAAAGACAAATTGTCAAAGGGCTTCAGTTAAGCCAGAAAAATTATTTACTTTTAGATAGTGAAAATAATAAAAAATACTAATTTGTTGACTTTTACAGGCTTGCCTAGTATATATACAAAAGGAGTGAAAACCCACGTTAAGAGTAATTTAAGGGATGTGGGGAGATGAATATGAGCAGGAAAGAATTCATAAATATAATGAAATGTAATTCATGTGAATAGTTACTGTGTCAATTTTGTCGTCTACCTACAATATATTTTATAGCTGTAAACGAGCTCTGAACTGTATACCTATGTGTTGTTATAATTGTTTATTTCTGATGTAAAGTGATTTGTGATCTTTGATAAATAAATAATTCTAACCGTAATTTATTAACAATCAATGTTGGGTTTCAACATTGCGCAAGGTGAATGGTTTTCATTGCACTAAACTAAGTAGATACAAAATTTGAGACTTGGACTGTAAAATATTTGGGAATATTATACAAGACACTGAACACCGAGTCGACTGATATAAATTACGATTTCATCAGACAAAATCAAATCAGGGTTCTTATACACCAACGGCTTTCAATAGTCCACGGCTGGAAATAGGTTACCTATTATTCACTACATATAATAAACACAATAATTATGTACTTACATTGGCTCTCCTTTGAAGGGCTAACGCCATTATGTTGAATTATTGAGATACTTTACACTACCACACAGACTTTGTTGCACTTCTGTAACTATTACTTCAATTAAATCCTTAATTATTTTCACAACTTATGTACTGTGAAAAGTGAAGTGTGATTGAATACCACAGAGCAAAACAATATCGTGACGGTGAATACACCGACTCCTAGCGGCGACAAATAGACTACAAGCAATGTTACCAACTCGAATAAATCTTGATAACAAAAGGAGAATGGCAGATCCTGTACCGCTAGAAACGTAAAGAGCTTTATAAAGTGAATGATTCTGAATGTGTTTACATTATTATTATATTTTTATGTGAATGCAAAGACTGAATAAGTTCCTCTAAAAAAATGTTATGAATGCTATACCTAAACGTTTATACTTGCCATGATTAAAAAGTTTAAACTAAATATCGATTTATTACATCGATAATAAATCGCTACTGTTAAAAGCAAGTAACAACAATCATTTTTTTTTAAATAATATTGACCGTACAGATCAGACGTATCACGTCAAATGGATTAAATTTAAGAATACGTTTTTCAACAAAACTTTGTTCACCACGCATATTGGCACCATTATCATATCCTTAGCCTCTAAAGTTTTGCAATGATATACACAGCTGTTATAACTCTGTGCTAATATAATTAGTCAAATACTCAGCTGTGGTTTTTTCAACGGCTAAGAAACAAATAAAATATTCTTAAATTTCAGCTAAACACGAAAAATGTCCTGAGTACAATCGAAAATAATCGAGTAATTTTTATTATAAGTTCATCAATTTGAGCCTTCACGTGACTTGTCATATAAGCCTTTGCCATGCAACTGTATAAGCTCATTTAAAATACTTTTTCCGACATAGTGGCCATTAATCATCTTATCCATTACTTGTTTTAGGCGAAGTCTCAGCACGGGATCAAATCGGGTATTTAACTTTATTAAATCTATAAAGTTGCCGCTTATGTCACTCAAATTTGAGTCAGATGTTAACTTCTTTCTATGACCCCCGAAGGCCAAATTATGAGATACCGAAACATTAACAATTGCGAGCAATCGTTCTTAAATATCTTACATATAAATAAACCATACTCTAAATTAATCCATTTCAACATACAATCTTTATATATTCTGTAAATTTTGTTTTGTTTCACACAGTCAGAAATAACTTTTAAATATCTTTTTTTAATTTTTTTCAGCTTACTCAATACTTCAAATACTATAATTTACACTTACGCAGCTTACTCGATACTTTAAACACTATAAGAACGTAATATTCAATAAAATTATAAGATATGTATGATACAGTAACGATTTTGTCAATCATATTGCTAACAAAATCATTCCAAGGTTACAAGAGTTGACGAACGAAATGAAACACGGGGATTTCCCGGGCGATAGATAAACAGAACATTATGTCCCGACCATTAATTTTCGAGCTGATCCGAGTGCTGTGCGATTAAAAAACCGATCTTCAAGTGTTTCAAGGTGCGATATTCAAGTACTATGCAATGAATTTTTCAATTATGTTTTGAATTAATGAATTGCAAACTTTATTTGAGTTTACCGTTAAGTTATAACCATGATAAGTAATTGAGGATCAAAAAAATTTGCTTGGGTTGTTGCGCGAGGCCCCTCCAAGAGCAAGGCTCCGGGTGATTGCGGCGCTGAAATATATTTTTAGTAGATGATTGTTGAATGATATATTGATAACAATATATCATTCAACAATACATTTGCAAAATAAAAAGTTTTGAACCAACAAAATAAAACGGTTTCTGACATTTTAATTGATTCATGTTTTTAAATACGCATGACCTAGGTATCTTGATATTGATATTGGAGCAGCTCTATCGATTTCACATTTTGACATTTACAACAACTACCTACGAACTAAAGAATTTGCACTATTGGCAGTACTGTTCGCCGTTCGGTTTACGTAGTTTATGGTTGTCGAAAATTGCAAAATCTAATTGAAATCGAATTTACGAAATATTACACATTCCTTCCAAAATATTTTTGAAAACTCTGTAGAGGATAGTAAGTTACTCTTTAAATTTTGGGCCTAATTTTTAAACATATGTTTTGCTTTGTTGTGACTTTTCTGCAGTGAAAGTAACATGTTTAGTGCTTGTGAGTATTGTTGATAAAATGATCCGATTTCTCTTACTTACACGTCACAAATTGTTTCAGGTAAGATTTTCAGGATTTTTAGTGTAATAACTCAGATGGATATTACTTCACAAGTAGTTAGCGGGCTGCAAATGCCGTAGGGGCTGATATTGCCGATTATTTGGTCATCTCCGCTGTCATTATTCTCCACCGGCATCGAAAATAAGTAAGTTTAAGTTTTATTTTTACTATACTTTAAGTAAGTTACAATATGTTGTTTCGTAATCGCTTATGCACGCCTCAACAATTTTTGCTGCATAGTATAACTATGTTTTTACCAATAAGCTTTTTTCTAGATGATTTGAATAGATTTAATTCATTCCTGTTGTGTAAATTGGCTTAGTTTTAGAAAACAGTCAATTAATCCTATAATTGTTTGTCATTATTAAAAACGGCTATGATTAAAAAATTGCAAGTTGTCAAATGATATGGGTGGATCTGATCAGTAATTTTTGTAATCTATCTGCTTTATATGCTATATGGCGCTAAATTAACTACTATATAGTAACTTCTGTATTCTTTGATTGTAAAATAAATTTTTGGATAAAAAATTGGAAAGGGAGTAAAATATTTAGCTCAGTAAGTTGGATTGAAAAGTTAAACTTATCAAGAAAATGTAATATTATGTTCATTCATATAGATCAAAAGGATGGAACACTTGATAATTAAATGCACAAGTTATGAAGAAGTTTTTGAATGTTTTAAATTGTAGTATATAAACAAATGAAAAGTGAAATTTTAATTTGACTGTACACATGTATGAGTCATGTATTAGAGATAAAAGAATGCACACTTTAGCATGTACAAAAACAATTTCTTAAATTTTTTGCAAATGGTAAGTTCTAGTTCATGTACATAATGTAAATCTACTCTAAATAATAACAATGTTACACTATAAAGGTGTATTGTAAAATCTTTGGTAAAAATGAAAAGAAAAATTCACACTCGGACAAATTCATAAGAAAATTAATTCTAAACTATATAGAGCCTGTATGAACTACAGTAACCAAGACTTAATAAATGTACATAAAAAAATTAAATACATTATATTATATCATATCAATTATGTCAATATATATTATATCAATTATGCCTAGACACTAAACAAATCATTATGCTTATCAAACAATTATTTGTCCTGGGCAGGAATTGAAGTCGCAAACTCCGACATAGCCTTCAGGATCACTAATCACTAGACCAACAGGTCCATCAAGGTCAATATTAACTAGTGAATCAAAGAATCACTAGTAAATATTGACCTAATATTGACCTTTAACTAGTGAATCAAAGATTCACTAGTTAACAATCATTTCAATTTTAGTAGAATATACCAACTTACATCACATTATGTTAGGTTTACATCATCTACTTGTTAAAGCTCAGGTTTTTATGAACAATGCATAAACATTCATAACTGCCTCGATAGCATATGCTAAGCTTGAGGTCTCGAATTCAATTTCTGGGTTGGATTATATGTTACCATGGACTCTAAAACAAATATTTGCAATATTTAACGTAATATTATGTTCATTCATATAGATCAAAAGGGTGGAACACTTGATAATTAAATGCATAAGTTATGAAGAAGTTATTTCCAATATTTGTTTTAGAGTTTGGATGTTTTCTACTTAATTTAGGACTAGGCGGCGTTGTGTGGCAGATGGCTATTATGGCAATAAGTTATAGCTGTTTATTATGTAAAATATCCCATTTTGCCGGAACATTTCAGTTCACATATAAAAAAAAAACGGGGTCGTAGTCCAACTGCAATGTCTAACCAATTGCACTTATGGGTTTTATGGGTGCGTGAGAGGTATTTGTCCATTTAGTATTTTTAGTTTGACAAAAGACACATTACTAGATCTATGATCCAACTGATTTATCTATACTAATATTATAAAACTGAAGAGTTTGTTTGTTCAGGGGAACAGAATGATCTCGGACTGTACTGGTTTATTGCCAGAAAAAAATTCAGTTCATTTACATACATAAATTAGAAAAGGTTCGGGGGTCATGGTTAAATATGTGAAAAAATCACACAGTGTTAGGTAGCTCAGTGATCAAGGAGGCCTATCATTAAATATTATTGTAGAAGCGGGGATTTTTTTTCCTTTTAAGAGCTTCAATTGCTTGGCTAAATGTTTAAAGTTTATATTATGCCACGGGTCAGAGAAGACGCAAATAAGGTAGTTTCTAAATTCACTAACTGAGCCCCGCTGTGTTACCCACAGTACAAAGACTTGTTTCATTACAAATTGTAGACTATGTGTTATTCTAATGTATAAGCTATATTATTGTAAAATCCATTCAATACTTTTTATGTGAAAGAGTAACAAACATCAATCAGTACTTACAAACTTTCGCGTTTATAATATTAGTAGGTATAATAATAACCCTATCTTCATGATGTAATCATGATTTTCATGTATATCTGAGTTGTATTAACATGAAAAATTAAAACATGCCAATGTGGACAATTCTCCCAATATCAATTGCAATAGAAATACGTAGCTCCTACGTATGTATACGTATTTATAATTATTATTTATTATTATTATTTTGTATTATTATTATTATTTTGATTTTTCATTTATCTCCCTTTTTTGAGGGGTAATATACGTGTTATGCGGGCCTAAGCCAAGCATGAAACGTTAAATTGAGTAGGTGGATGATATAGATGAGGATGTTTGAAATTTACGAGTAATNTTATCTCCCTTTTTTGAGGGGTAATATACGTGTTATGCGGGCCTAAGCCAAGCATGAAACGTTAAATTGAGTAGGTGGATGATATAGATGAGGATGTTTGAAATTTACGAGTAATGCGGCAGGTATTGAGTATGGTGGGTTTTTGGAGCAGATAAATAGAGTGTGGCGGCATGTGAATTAATTCAAGATTTTGGGTGAGAGTTTTAGGTACTATGCCGGATGATGAAAGAACTATTAGAACTATATGTACTGTGTGGACTTTTCATTGGGTTTTGAGTTCTATTGTCAGATCTTGGTATTTTGAGAGTTTTTCTGAAATAGTACACTGAAGATTATGACTGTTTGGGATTGCTATGTCTATGATGTAAATGGCTTTATTGGATTTGTCGTGAACAGTTATATCTGGACTGTTGTAATGAATAGTTTTATCTGTTAAGATTGTTCTGTCCCAATAAATTTTACAAGTTCTGTTTTCTAGTATTGTGTCGGGTTTATACTTATAGTAGGGAATCTTTTGTCTGATGAAGTTATAGTTATGTGCTAAATGTTGGTGAACTATTGCAGCTACTTGGTCATGTCGATGCTTGTAGTCAGTTTGTGCTAGAGCTTTACAGGCGCCAGTTATGTGCTGTATGGTCTCTGGAGCGGAATTGCAATGTCTGCATGTGTCTGTTGTCTGATCTGGATCTCTAATGATAAATTTCTTATAATTCCTAGTTATTATTACTTGGTCTTGGATTGCAAGCATAAATCCTTCCGTTTCCGGGAACAGTTCCCCTTTCTTAAGCCATTCGTTCGACTTTTCCTTGTCGACGTAATCTTGGCTAAGGTTGGTTCGGTGTCTTCCATGGAGGGATTTACCAGCCCACCTTGTTATTTTCTGTTCTATTGTAGTCAGAATTTCGTTATGTTGGGTATGTCGGTCTTGTAGGTTTAAAGGTGTGAGTTTATTACCAAGGTCTGTGATTTGTTTATGGAGAGGAGATGTCAGTGATTTGGTATGAAAGTAGTTTCTGAGTATTGTTATTTGTTTATTATGTAAATTTTGAATGTCTATTAGACCTCTTCCACCTTCATTGCGTGGTAGCGTAAGTCTTTCTATTGATGATTTTGGATGATGTTATTATTATTATTTATTTTTTGGAGTTAATATGGGGCTTTTTATTGTGATTAGTACACTTAAAAACATGTTACGGCTTGTACATAGCTATGTTTATAGATAGAAAATTACAACCCTAGCAAAATGGTCTCTATAATTATATGTTTTTTACAAGTTTCATATTGTACTGTGTCAATTTCATTTATATTGATTTCTTCTAAAAATTATGAAATTTTGATGTTTATTTATTTTTCTTGTAATTTGATTGCAAATAAAAGTATTACATAGACCATATGCATATTTAAATAAAAGTATTGGAAACATTATATAGTATTAAAATCAGGATTAAACGATATTTTGTCCAAATTGACGGCAAACAAAATCACTTTGTTCTTAATCACAAGCGTTCAAAGTAGTATTTATTCTTTTAAAAAATAGGACTACACATAAAAATAAAAATGATGACTACATCAGGTAAATTTTGTTAACGATACTTGAATATTATTTATTATTATCATTAATTGACAAGCAGCTATTCACACAACTTGCATAAAAACTTTGTTCAATATATGAAGTCTGCATTAAAGTTTTTGCTGTTGCCAGCATATCACTGTTGTCACATTTCCTTTAAATTATTGCTGGGATATAGCAATAATCCATTGTCTAGTCCTGCTTCCGAATCGATTTTTATTTCTTTTAAATTTTTAACATTTTTTTGTTGAATTTAATTTCCTGTATGGAATCATCTATTCAGGGTCTAAAAAAAGTATTTTTGAAAGGATTTTGTGGTATTTTTGAAAGACTCTTGCAAAGTGCACTTTAAATAGCTGAGAATCAGGAAGATAGTTGGACACAAAACTTAGATGTTACTTACTGTCTGATTATACTGTATATGATAGCTTGGTGTATAGGGGGCAAACGAACAGACGCATCGCTTGATGGTAAGCGATTACCACCACCCATATTCATCCGCAACACCAAAGGCGTTACAAAAGCGTTGTCGGACTTTGGGAGATGGAGGAGGGATTGGGATATAAGCCTCCGGTACCCTCAGTCACTCGGTAAAACACAGTGGAAGCACTGTTTCACACCGGTTGTCTGTGAGGCTATGATATCTGGTCGAGCCGGCCCATTCGTACCGAAGCGTGGCTCTCCCGCGATAACTTTAACACGGTAAACTTATTTAAATTAGTAATGGGTTCATTGTCCAACTAAAAATACTGATAGGACAAGCCTCTAAAGTACCCATACTACCTGTAGTCCAAATGGTTGGTCATTGCAGGTGGACCATGACCCCGAAATTTTAAGTTTGAAACTGAACTGAAAACTTTTCTGGCGAAGTGAGTTATTTTTCATAAATAACAGCTACAATTTATTGCCATTTGCATGATTTAAGCTCATTGCAGTTGGAGTGCACAGGCACAGAATGGCACTCCATTTGGTTTTAGTCTGATTTTCTGAGTGTACTTTTAGTATAACATGTTATTATGGAAACAAAGTTTTATCAATTTTATGTTAAACATCAATACTCCTTTTAATTGTTTTATTGTTTACATGAATTGACAAAAGTTATTTTTTCATATATAGCGCAACATGGCTGAGAAAGAGCAGGTCATCCAGGCCTTAAGAGCTACCCTTATATCTGTCAAAGGAGCTTTAACCATAAAACAGTGTAATCGTAAGTAAAAGTATTTTTTAAGAAATCTAGAATGATTTAATAAAATATATAGCAGGCATAGTTAATTAAGTTTTATAATATTTTATTATTTAAGTTTGGTTTGTACTCTTCATTGTCGGCACTTGATTGAACTTGTTCAATACATTCTAGAATCAAACTCACTTGTACTTACTCCACTATTTTAATTGAATTTTTAGTCCATTTTCATTTTCAAAGGTTAATTAACCTTTGAAAAAGCCAAAAGGTGAAACCGGACGTTTGTAAAGTCAATTAAAATGGTGTAATTAGTAATAATAAGTAGTAATAGTGTAACTCACTTGAGTTTGATTGTAGAAAATTTAAGTTTTCTTTATTAATTGCAACAACTTTTGCACTGTTACTTAGGGTCTGAGAAGTTTTAATTAGTTATTATCTATTTCTCATTTAGAGGACTAAAAGGCAGCTTCACCAAATAGCTTAACAAAATATTTTTGTTACTCCAAAGTAGAGAATGTAGTTTATTGAATTCTTACCTAATTTTTTATTCTGCCAAGTGTCAGTGTTTTTAACAAATCCAAACACTTTCTTATAAAATCATAATTATTAATTGAGCAATATTATTACTAAGCTATGTCTTCTTTTGTGTATACAGGTGACTACAGGGAGCTCCAAGGCGAGTGGATACCTTTCAAAAAATTAGGCTATTCATCATTAGATAAACTCTTCTTAGATGTACCTGGCTTCAAAGTGAGTCAAAATGGTGGGGAATGGTATGTCGATGCCATTGCAAGCCAGGAGACACAGCATATAGCTACTATGGTTGCTCGTCAAAAACCAAGTAAAAAGGCAACACCAAAACTAAATGGCCCAGTAAGAATTCTTATTATTTACTTATTTAAAGTGAAATTGTATTGTTACTAGCTACTCTGCCCAGCTTGACAAGAAAGTTTAAAATTCTTGGATGTCCTCTACAATATTATGCCCGTCTTACACATATAAGGGTTTATATCCTCTTGACTCACTATCTGTTGCTGAAAACTGCAATTAAATCCATTGAATAGTTTAAAACCAGACCAGACTCCGGTATTCAACTTTAGTTTATGCTGTGTAAAGTAGGTCTAACTTAAAAATTGACAATCAGTACTTTTAATTTCACATATTATTAATATAGTAATTTAGCCCTAGTCATTAACGTTATTCATCTTTAAATTTACAGACTTAAAGTTGAAAATAACACAGAACCTTTGCTTAAGTTAAATAATGTTTATGAAGAAGCCGTTAATGTATAATTTTAATCTAGGCTAGTCAATTAAGTGATGCATATTTTTATAATTTTCCACCCTTGGGCAAAATAGAGAATGAAAGTTTGAAGTTGCATAAAACTTGTTGTTGAAATAACTTTTCAAAAAGATATTTATTTCAGTAATTGGTTGAAGCAAACAATATAAAGGATATTTTAATTAGTTATGCAATTTTTTGGCCAAATGACCTACTTTCTATTGTAATAAGTGACCTTTGTTTTAGAAAGTAATAGTTGTTATATGTGCTGTTCATTATGGAAACAATTGTTAGATACAGAATAATTTAGCACATATACAAAGTTGAAAATTGGGACAGCTGGTAGTTTAAACTTAAACTAATCTTATTTGTGCATCTATTTAACATTCGTGACAAGTTATGAATCTCTATATATAATATGATTTGGCATGCTAAGAAGTTACATCATATAGGTACCGTTTGAATTTGCTAACGCTCTTAAAGATATTGAAGTCTAACAATTTACTCCACATGAGTTGAATCACATTTCTTTAGATAGAGACTCAAACTGACCTCAAGAAAATATATCAGCTAAAATCTATAATATCACATATATACATATTTAATGTATTTTGGCCTGCTATGCTATTTGCTTCATGCCAAAGTAAAATTGTTATTGTAAAGCGCTTTAACCTGAAAACGCCTATTTGGAGAATGTGTTTCAAAATATTCGTTAGCATTACTTACAAAGCTTTTAGGAACCAATTATTTTAGGTGACATGGTCATTTAAAAAAGATGATTCAAATTAGAAACTAGCTGTTTTTAGAGGTGTTAAATAAGTCGCCAATTCTAAATAGAGCGTATTTGGATTTTTTTTTTTAACATTCTTTAGAAGTTCTTACAAACCTTTAAAATCAATTATTATAGGGGACAGTTACTTTCTTTAAAATATGATTAAAATTGGCAACAACTAAAATAAAAAGGTTTTTATAGGCCTTGTAAGTCGCCTAACATAAAAAAGAGAATATAAAAACAAAAAACCCGACTGTGTGAAAACAAAACTAAAAAGAATAAAATAAGACTCAGAATTTAAAAGCAGACTAGAAGGATAAACAGTCGGGACCCATTCAAATTTTACGGGGAGCTCCTTGATAAGTCCCAAAAATTTAGTTTTATTTTTACGCAGTCGGGTTTTTCTTTTTATAATATTTTCTTTTTATTTAACACTTTTTAGTCAGTTTTTACTAACTTCGTTATTACTATTATAATTATCGAATACGAAACCAGCGAAACAAAAGGAAAATTGTTATGGCGTAAGACACAACCGTCAACGTCGTCTGCCCTCACGCGTCTGCCCGTTCGGGTTGATAACTCACTAACGAAGCCTACCCCTCCCGCTCTACTCGTTCGCCCGTCGGGCGCGGCATGCTCCGGCCGATACTCACAAGCTTCCCCATTAAATGATATAAAAAAACAATTCAATATGAATTTTATTTTTTTATATAATTTATTAGTAATATTTTTATTCATTCCGTATACGTAAAAAATCCGGTTATAAGTAAGAAATGCGATATTGTTTGTTCTAATAACTTTAAATCGTTATATATCCTAAACGGTTTTATAAAATGAAAAATGATAAAGGAAACCTAATATTCATTTTCAAATACCTATTCAACGATACCCCACTTCACGTGGTGACTATATGGCGACTAGTTGTTACTATAGTAAGTATTGTTTACTGTAATGTTTTTAGTGACACTCGTGAGGTCAAGACGAATCGATTGACGTACGGATCATCAAAATCGGCCAAGGCGTTTGGCCTCCACAATGCCACATAGGAACAAACATACATACATAGATTGACGTACGGATCATCAAAATCGGCCAAGGCGTTTGGCCTCCACAATGCCACATAGGAACAAACATACATACATAGACTGATAAACACATAACCCTTCTTTGCTTTGCGCAGTCGGGTAAAAAGGTTCATTTGGAGAATTTCATTGAAAACATTTGTTTGAATTTCACACAGTAAAACACAGAGTAATTTTACTCTGTGTTTGTTTGGGTTTTTTTTTATGCTTGCCATGTGGTCATTGACCAATGAGCAATGGCGGTAATGCCTAAATGGTCGCAAACACATCGCCTCTGGATGTAAAAGCTCCACGAGTTCGCTGGCAGTAAAAGCACCACGAGGTTGTTGACATTAACATGCACAACGCGGTCGCTAGCTGCTAAAACTTCACGAGGTTTCCGCGTGTTTGAGACTACATGCGGCTTCCCCGTGGTTGCAGATGTAGTTTGTGGTGATAGCCACTGCCTATTATGCATAATCTGAAATGTATTTAGCTACTTTCCTAAAATCTGTCTGAAAACAATTTTTATATATTTAGAACTTGGTTAAAATAATTAAATTATTTCAAAATAAGCGGTGCAAAAGTCCTATACGTTCCTGTTATTGACCTCTGAAACATGAACAATATTTTTAAATTGTATTATGTGATCAGTTTTATTAATGTTTACAGAATCGGTTTCCAAAAAAACAAGGATCATGGCGAAAAGCTTCTGGCTACACATCCAATTACAACAACTCCTATTCAAGTCAACTTTACAGACCGAAAGGCAATACTCCCTACAGCAATAACAACAATTATCATAAGGTACATTTTTTTTGTTTATATCATCAAAATAAATAAATTATTTTAGCTTTAATAAAAAAATTTTTACTAACTTGCAATGTCTACTCAACACTGCACAGATAGCATAGTGTTTTAAGTGGTCACATTCACCTTTTACTAATGCACTGATTGTTTTGGGTTTAAACCGATGGGATAACACTTTGAGTGATCCACAAATAGTTAGTCTAAGTCAGGGTATTCTTTGTTTCCCTGGTGGCACAATACTTATTCCTAATACTTCCGCACTTGTCTTTTTTAAAAAGTAATATAAAACATTCTAGCATCATACATAAACATCATATTATATATACCATATAATGTTTATGATATACATCATATTGTATTACCTATTTTTCAACAGAATAACAAATATAATCAAAAGTCGAACGAAACGAAAATAAGTTACACGAACGTTAAGCAAACAACCAAGGCTGTTAATGAAAATGTAGAAAAGGTATCAAGAGGCAACCACCAGTTGCCACAGATCGCAAGGGAAACTAATGCACATACTGAAGAGGTAAGGATAATACGTGTATTTATAATTCATGACTTGTCACTGTGCCAGAAATATAAGCAAAATCTGTTTATCTTTCCGGTGTATGAAATATTATAATAAAGTTTTGTCGTTATAGTTTAAGCTTCCAATGCGCGCCAATAGCGAGGGCGACGTAAAACATACTACTAAAGTGTCCGCATCACAGAGACTCTCCAATTTGAGAGATCGCCTTAATACGGTAGACTTGATACCATTACAATTTCCGTCTTCGAATAACGAATGTCTGGTGAGTATAATCATAATTAGTAACGCATTTGACGCATAATCAATATCGATTTATTAGCTTATCAGTCTAATTGTTTTATAGGAAAATAGTGGTCCAGTAACAAATGTTGTACTAGCTCATAATTTGGAACCACCACCGGATTCTACATCAAGTGTCATTAAGTTAGAGTGGTATTGTAAAAAGTTGGGTCTGCCTGAGCCTGTATATAAAGTGCATGATCATAAACCTAAACGTGGAGCTGCCAGCTACGATTGCACTGTTAAAGTAAGTGTTATCTTTACTACTTTGATCCCTGGTCTTAGTTCTATGACAAAACAGATTGGCTCATCTATATAAAAGAAGCCCATTATGAGTAAGCACTGTCTCATCAACAACCCATTATGGGCTCGGGTCTCCTCTCAGGAGAGGGTTAAGGCCCCCACGCTGGCCAAGTGCGGGTTGGGGACTGGCAAGACTACGTTGTGGCTACGTAATCTTGTCGTTGGATGTTTTAAGCCGCCCAAATGCCTCCAACTAAGCTTCACGACTGTTACCCTATGATAACAATCGGAACCGACTGCTTAACGTGACCTCCGAATCACGTAGACGCTCATGATAACATGCCAACAACCATCCCATCCAGGTACTGACCGCGCCATCGTTGCTTACCCTTGGTGATTGTTTCTAATCACCGAGTGCAACTGGGTTATGAGCACTGTCTCTTGATAAATTAATATACTTAGTCTTGCCATAAATATTGCTACAAAGAAAAATCTTCACTGCCTGTCGTATGAATTGTTTTAGGGACTCCAAATTATCATGGCATTTAGAGCAAGCCTTACTCTCTAAAACGGACCATAAATCATAATAAAATGGATCAAGATCAGCAGTAGATGTCGAGTGATGAGCTGAATACGCCAGTCTTCAGCTCATCGCTCGATACTGATGAGGTCCGGAAAGTTCGTTTCTAACCAAGATTGGGTGGATCGAGCTTTATAACCCAGCACCAAGTCTTGCTCAAAGGACCATTCTTGATTATTGAATATGGTGTTGTTAAATTTAACTACCTTCTCAGGAATGGTATCTTAATACACTTGTGCCTATGTTTTGATACCTTTTTCACAAAAATGTAGCTCAATCACTCCTTCAAAGATTACACCACACCAAACCGTCACGGCAGTCGGAAAATGCGCCACGTTGTACTCTGTTGACTATTCGGGATGCTTCTTTAGAGTTTTTAGCATAAATACGGTCATTTTGTTTGTTAAAATATTTATAAAAATAACTCATCCGTAAACAATTTTTTTCCATGACCTGCCTACCGCGTAAGTAGTTGTTTTGATTTAACCATTCTATTCTTTTTTAAAGTATCAGTTTAGAAGTGACCGGTGCGTCTCTTATAGGCTGCAAGTCCTGATTCAATTTTTCAAATACGCGAAATGGTTCTAGGTGTTATCTTCATCCCCCTAGATAAAATATTTTGCTTTTGGACAGGATTTCTCCAAGTTCTGTCCCTTACCGCTTTGATCGCCTTTTTCTTACGAACACAAACGGCCAGATCTTGTTCTGTCACAAACAGAGGTTTTATTGTACCTATCAATAGCGCGGTACATAAACATTTGACTAGTACCGATGGGAGGTTTTAAAAATTGTATTTGTCTCCATTCTTACTTTATGTAAAGCAATCACAGCGATTCAGTTCTCTTTATCACCCACTCCATTTTAATATCGCAAAATATTTTACAATATATTGGCGTGAAAATACAAGGACCAATCCTTTAAAAATTACAGATTCCAAATTCAAAAGTACATTTTGTTTATTTTAAATGGTAACAAATATCTGCCTCGGTGGCACAGTGGCAGCATATGCGACTGCTGTGCTAGAGGTCTCGGGTTCGATTCCTGAGTCGGACCAAATGTTTTTATGATCTGCAAATATTTGTTTCGGAGTTTGGGTGTTTTCAATGTATTAATATCAGTTGTACTCATAGTACAAGCTCTGCTTAGTTTGGGACAAGATGACGTTATGTGTTGAAATGTCCAAAAATATTTATTTATTTATGGCCAGACTAATTTTAAAGAAAAGGTCGAGAACAAAATAATTATTATAATAAAAACTAAGCAGTTTGAATATTATCTAACTACTAAAAGATGTAGTCTCTACGAACGACAGGATAAAGACGGATTCGCTTTTTTGTCGTCGGGCAATCTCCACGAATGAGCAGTTATACTTTCAACATATCGTTGCGACTTTGAACGGAATCGTAGCAACGCCGCAATTCTCTCGCTCGTCGAAACGAGTTCTTAAAGTTATTGGAGCATATGAATAATAATTAAAATTATTTCAGGTAGGATCGTATTCAGCATCATCATATCCGGATTCATCGCCATCTGATGAATTGTGTAAAGAGGTAGCTGCGGTAAAGTTACTTTCGAAAATTGAGAGTTCAGAATCTGGCAATGTTCCTACTTCATCAAGTAGCAATGCTATATCTTATCTTGCTGATCTGGTTTCTGAACATGAAGCTGGCCTTTGGGCAAATACAGTACCACATTTGTACAGGTAATTCAGTATATATATTAAAATGTTAATGTTAAAACTATTCGGTCTTATTTTACATGTTTTTTCATATTCAGAGAAAAATATGGTGAAAATTTACCAAGTAATTGGCAAGAATTAGTGGAAACCTGTCCGAAAATTATAAAAGATCGATTATTCAATGGACTTTTAGTATTACTTCCCAATAAAGAGGTAAGTTATTTTTATAAAATGTAAGCAGAGCACTGTTTTGTCTGAAATAACTAATGAGTTAATTTTCTTCTTTAGCTGGACCCACCATTGGAAACAACGATCATAGATGATGCAATGGACACTGATTTACCACCTCTACAATTTCCGGATGATGACTTTTGGAGCGTGTTTGTAACAGTCGCGAACTCCACACTTGAAATTTGGCTTAGAATTATAGGAACAGAATTTAGTGTAGGTATTCAAGTTTCCAAATACATGCAACAATGGGGGTAAAGGCTAATAATAGTGGATATTGTGACAAGTTTCTCTGGTGCTTCACTTAATTTTAGTTAAGGATTAGCTGAAATAATTTTATGGACTTTTTGATTTTCGAGGAAAGCGCCGAATTTAAGTGAATTGGTCCACAGTATAAATTATTTTATTCCCACTGTGTTTCAAGTCATTTCTTTGCTTGTCATACAACTGGGATTCCGTTAGTTGCTGGTATTTTGCACACTTCGGTGTTTTTTTGCAAAAGTTTTGTGTTACATAGAATTGTGTGGCCTGACTCGATGTTTTCAATGTTTGTTTTTGGTAGAATTATTATAAATTTCCTTTCTTGCAGGATGCCTTCGAAGCGCTATTAGCAGATATGGCTCAGTATTACGAACATTCTGGTACACCTGTAGATAAATCTATGTTAATTAAAAATGCTTGGTGAGTTCCTCTTAGTTTAATAAACTCAATTCATCATCATCATCAGCCTATCGCAATCCACCGCTGGACATAGGCCTCTCTAATTGCACGCCACTTAGTTCAATCCTCGGCTTCTCGCATCTTCTTCATCCATCGAACTCAATTAAATTTAACTCGAACTATAGTTGCATGTTTCGTAATTGAACTTTATTTTTAAGGTACGCAGTTAATTTAGATGACGGTGGATGGCAACGTGCTAAAATTCTGGAAATCGATGACGACACCGCAACTGTTTTCCTTGGTGATCATGGAGACGATGACAATGTGTGCATACAAAATATAAAAATCTTGGAGCCACAGTTTAGGAAAATACCAGCGCAGGTAATGTTTGGCATAGTATTAGAAATTCTCATAAATAAATCTTCAGCGGAAACGATTGATAGATAGGTTCTTCGAATAAGAACTCGATCACGATAATATATTCTCTTTAATAACTAACAATGCTGGTTCAATACGTGCGATTCATCAGCCTCCGCCCGTTACAGTCCACTGGCGAACATAGGCCTCTCCCAAGGAACACCGCCGGGCCCCCGTCTGTTGCTTTCTGCATCCAGTCGATACCAGCCCTCTGACGTAATACCCCGCGTCACTGGTCAAAGGAGTAAACGTGTGATATCTAAGGATTATTAGGATTAGGCATTTAACTCTCGCTGCTGAATGAATTTAGTTGCATTATTTTTTGTTTAGGCGATTCTGTGTCGACTAGAAGGTGCGGAGGAGCTGGCGGCGAGCGCCCTGGGAGCTGACCTCGTTCACCGGCGCCTGCCCGGCGGCGTGCTAGTAGCGGCGCCGGGCCCGCGGCACGACCCGTCCGACCCCTCCGTAGCCGTCGTGCTCTACGACACCTCCACGCAACGAGACCTCAACCTCAACAAGGAAATCGTACATGACTTTTGCATCGCTGGAACTTTTACAGTCACACAGGTATCATTCATAAACAACTGGGTATTGATTTCTCAATCAATAACAACAATCACGATTTCTCAATTAACATCAACTCACACATAGCTTTAATTGTGTATAACGGGACTTATTCGCAATTACATATATACATTGTGTATTTACGTTAGGTTTACGATACCTTCCACTTCCCGACGTTTCGAACGAGCCTCTCGTGGTCGTGTCAGTGTAGTAGTACCGATAGCAGCGGCCGAATGCGAATACCTAGTTTTAGCCACCACGAAGGCGTCTAAGCTCACACCGGCCCGTGGGCGCAGTACTTGAGCGAGCGATGTTTTTTTTTTTTTTTTTACAACTCCCGCATTAGGAATATACATTCCTGTGTCGCGGCGATCTTTACAAACATACATGAAACTGACACAAGTACACCCAGACTTAGAACAACATTTTATGGATCACACAAAGTGTTGCCATGTAGGATTTGAACCCACAACACTTGGCGCAGTAGGAAGTGGTGTGGCGACCACTGAAACCACTAGGCCAACCGTGTAGTCAATCGATGTTGCAGAAACCGTGCGAGGTGGAGGTGGGGTGCGTGACGGAGGAAGGGCGCGTGTGGGTGTCGCGCGCGGGGGGCGAGGCGCTGGTGCGCGGCGCGCTGGCGCTGCTCACGGCAGGGCCCTACCGCCGCCCGCTGCCCGCCGCCCCGCAGGCCCCCTCGCCCAACGCCGCCACGCTCTACATCGTGCGCACGCTCGCCGGCGACTGGTACGCGCACCCACTCTCACTCTCACTGTATCTATACAGGGTACTTGACACCTTAGTCAAATGTTTCCTTTTGTCATCTCTCAAAACGATGGCTTTGTATGAAAGAGGTATTAAGAACTAACTTGTGACGTCACTGTTTTGGATTATTTGATTAAAATTTGTAATAGAAATGAAAAGCTGTAAATTTTTTATTTTTCGATATGTTTTACGATATAGTCTACTACCCTATTACGTATATGGTGATAAAGATAAACTGTACTTTCAGGCCCTTTATTATTATTTTTTTTTCGGTACAACAGAACTATTTATATCTTCTTATTCTTACATGAAAATCTCCAATTTTTAAAATTTTTAAAATTTGGCATTTAAACTAAATATTCGACATGCATATATTTAGCCATGCTTATATGTTTGTTAACAGTATATATACCATAGAACGCGCTTTTGAACCAAGCGGCCGTGTGTTTGATATGTAGGGATATCATAATAATATTTACTAATCAATATTATGCATCAATTTATCGATGTGGTGAGGTATCAAAAGTATATATTGTCACCGACCCTACTCATCCCATATCGGTGTTGCAAGATCCGACTATGGGACTAACTACGCAGGACAACGCAATTGCAAGGAGAAAGAAAAACAAAATAAACCTTATACCAATCCGTCCTGCTAGCGGGGTATAGCACGCCTAAATCTGCTTGATGATTATGATCGCTCTAATTTTCTTTCAAATCAGTCTAAAACGGTTGCGGCCACACCATACACCAAGTTATAATATCATTAACGTCATGCACGTGTGTGCGCCCTAACAGCAATCTGCATTACAAATTGACCTTATTTTTTATATAATGTTGTGCAGGGTTCGCTGTACGATTATAAGCGGACTCGACGGCGAAGGCACCGTGAGGACGCAGCTCGTGGACAGCGGTCTTATTTTGCGCGCGCCTTTATCGTCTTTAGTACCGCTGCAAACGTTTTCGCCGGCGCTCAACGCCTTTCCTCATCAGGTGAGTGAGAAAATATTATCAAGTATGCCGCTGAGTAACGAAGGAAGTGGTCTTCGATGTCAATTTTATGATGAACGATGTTCTCTTCTCTGATGTTCTTTTCCTCTCTTAAGCGTAACTCATAAATAAAACTATTTGTATAATAATATATTTATTGATTTTCAAAGTATTGATGAATTTTAAAGAAAGAAAAATTATCTCTCATTAAATCTTTTTTGTGAAACTGAAGAAATCGTACGGAGCTAGGTCTGGACTATGTGTAAGATGGGTCACGATCTCCTTTTACTTTAGTTTGTTCGCAGTGTAAAATACATTGGGCAAACAAATAGTGGTGTATCAATTAGCATTAATTGTTTTTTGTTGTTCAAGTGGAAACGTGCAGACAAGACCCGTCTTGAATAAAAAATACGCAATCATTTGTTTGCCCACGCTTTTCACCTGCCCTAATTTTGATGATTTTCTGTCACCTTCAAATACCCACACAGAAGATTTCTTTCCGAAAAGTAGCAATGTATCCATGTCTCGTCTCCTGTCATAATATCATACACAGCATTTGAACATCCGTGATTGTCCATTTTTACATCAATACACTCGTAAGTTCGAGAGGAACCATGTAGTAACAAAGTGGCCAACTTTTACATGATGTAACATTTTTTGAATTTGGCTCTTACCAATTCCAAAATGTTCTAGAATCTCCTCATAAGTGATACGCCATTTTTCTTCAATTAGTTGTCTGACAGCAATCACATTTTCTTTCGTGGTGTGCTGAGGGTCGACTCGAAATTCAAATATGTGTATGTGCGGCCAGTAACGCAAAACTTTGAGTGCGAATCATGTAGTAAATAAACAAGATGTATAAAATTCCGTGTATGTAGGCGATATCGGTGCGGCTGGGCCCGGCGGACCGCGTGGCGAGCGCCATGGTGGGGCGGCTGCGCGAGCTGGTGCTGGGCACGCAAGTGCTGTGCCGCGCGCTGCCCGCCTCGCCCGCGCCGCCCGCCGCTCCGCACGTCGAGCTGTTCGTACGCACGGGCCCGCAGCACATCCTCGCCTCCGTCAACAACGCCATCCTCCTGGAGTACGACTACTTGCAACAGTACGACACTTTTATCTTTGCCACTTCACAGCTGTACTGACACCTCGGTTTCGATTCGAATATTTGAGATACAAATATTTGATTCGGAGTTGGGTTGTTTTCTATGTACTATGTATGTCTATTTGCAAAATAAATGTATTTGTGTATTCAGTCCAGCTTTCTTATACTCTCTCACATTATTTGAAACAGTTATCTAACTTTGTGTGTCAGTTTCCAAAAATATTAATTTATTACTTGTCTTTGGTAAATGGACGGTTTTACATCGCTCTGTAACACGTGGGACTTTGAATATGAAATGGAAATATCAAACCTACAAAGTGTGCCAGAGAACACGTGGGACTTTGAATATGAAATTAAAATATGAAACCTACAAAGTGTGTCAGAGAATGGTGTTATCTTGGTTCTATATTAAAAGAAATTTCTAAACTTTCATAAAAAAAAATCTCCTTTTCTTCCGTTCTTGCCAGTTATGTCTTCAAGATTCAAAGAACTAACACTCATTCTCCAATGGCATTACCGAGTGATGTGGTCTACACAATAATAATGGTTCATACTGTAATTTTTATTTTTAGTGGTAAACCGAAAGAGGAAGAAAAGGATGAAACAAATCACGTGGAGGCCCTGCACAAGAAGAAGGAGCGCATATTCCGCAGCCAGTCCACCTCGGGCGACGAGAAGAGTTCGAGCGGCGCCGCGCTACCCCCCCCGACGCTGCCAGCCCCCGGCAAGTGCTTCGATGTGTACATCGCTATGGCAGCTAACCCCTGTAACTTCGTTGTGAGTGATCGCCTTTATCCTCATGTCATCAATAGCTTTTACAGTCCAGGGCTGGCATAATGCCTCTGCTTAGCAAGAAGGTTTTGCCGTTCTATACCACGCTGGCCTGGATAGTTTGGAAGTTTGTTTCGAGTTTTCCTTTCTCTTTCCAGTAGTATTATCCTGCATAATTTGCTCTTTTTGTTGGATTTTAAGACACCCATGGAATGTATAGTAGTGGTGTATCCTTAATCCGTCACCATACGGAGATATCCTTATGGAATGCGTAAAAAATATTACCTTCTTAGCCTGCTTATCCTTATAAGCTCATTCCGATGTTAAAGCTGCAGGATTGTATTTTAATAAAAAGTAAATCTATTTTTCTTAAAAAATAACGAGGAAAAAACACCAAATTGTGTTTATGTTTAAATACTTAAAGTAAAAATTAATGGTGACGAAAAAAAAAATTCTTTTTAGGTTCAGCCAAATAGTACACGATGCACTCTTCAAAATATGATGGCAAAACTTCAAACTGAATGTCCAAAAATATCAGAGCTAGATGCGCCTACCAGTCCAGCTAATGGAGAACTGTACACTGTGTACTATGAAAAAGATGCTTCTTGGTATAGGTAAAATAAAAGAAAGATATTTAATTTTTATTACTTACCACATGTTAATCAGTAAAAACGTTATAGCAAAACGTCTAACATAAGAATGATGGAGTTTTGTTTAAAACCTATTAAACGCTTTACTACCGACCCGAAATAAAACCTTTCTATGAACTTCATCACCAGGTCAGCCCTACTTAGCTCTGTCTTTTTAGACCCTAAAGAGTTTCTCTATCTAGTTCTTGTCTTCCAAACAGAATACACGTAAACACAGCATTATTATTTTACAACCTATTTAGACACAAAGTAATAAATTATTAATTTAGTAGTAGATTAAAATGGTGTGTTAATATTTTATCACTAATTACAAGAAATATTTGCCTGTCTAATATTACTTTTTCAGGCCATTATGAGGATTAACATTCCTCATAATTCATATGAAAAAAAATGTCAAAAAGTTTTAATAATCTGAAAACAATTTGCATGTTTGTAGGGTTCCTAACCGGGAAATTCGTGTTTTCTTGTATTTTTAAACTAATCAATTTATTAGGTTTAAGACATTGACATTTATAATAATTTTACACTTTCATGTGACTGATGTGCTCTTTCTTTTTAAGGATAACAATTGCAGGGACGGTTTCGACTGAAATGGTTTCTGTATATTTCTGTGATTATGGAGATCTGGCTATGGTCGCTACTAAAGCGTTGCGGCCGATACCACTAGGCGTTCCATTAGCGCGGTCATTGCCACCTCAAGCTATAAAAGCTCGACTTTATGGTAAGAATTTTATTAATCAAATTTTTAATAGGGTAGATGACAGTATCATAAATAAATACTGATGTGTCCTTCATTAAAACAAATATTACAGCAGTTCATTTCTATTAAAAATTTTAATCAAATAAACATCAACATATATTGCTCAATTGAGTTATCTAAAACAGTGAAAATTGTACTATATGCAAACGTATTTAGTACAATATTCTGCAAGTCCTAACTCATGTTTTAAAATACGCGACATGGTTCTAGGTGCTATCTTTATCTCCCGAGATAAAATCTTTTGCTTTCGGACAGGATTAGGTAGGTACGAGCACTGTGATTACGGCCAGATCTTTTTCTGTCACAAACAGAAGGTATATTGGGCTCCATGGCGATTCGGCTCTCTTTATCACCCCACACCATTTTAATATCACAGAATATTTTACAATATATTGGCGCGAAGATAAGAACACACAATGAACAATCGTATAAATATGACATATTCCAAATTCAAAAGTTATATTTTGTTTATTTTTAATTGTGAAATTATATATGACCACACTAAGTACTATAAATATCAAAAAAAAAAAAGAAAAGTAATATAAAATTCCTTCATTCGATTTCAATGATAATAATTAAAAGATTTTTTTTTCAGATGTATAAAAATAATATATTTGGAATGCACACAGATCACAGAGTACACAGAGTACACTAGACACTATCAAAATAATATTTACATTTTCAATTATTTAGATTCTAGAGCATTTACTGTAATGATAGTGATCAAAATAACAATAATATAATTTAATTATGTTATAATTTATTTACTAATGGTATTCATTAACTTACTAATGATAGTCATCAATTTACTAATGGGAGTCAATAATAATACTCTAAAAATCTGAATAATGTGTAATGTTATAATAATATAATCATTATTTCGTTAATGTATCAACTCTGTTATCTTGTGTGTTAACAAATATATTATTTTGTAGTAAGTGAGTATGATGCTTCATGTTAAGACAAAATAGATTGTAATGTTATGACTATTTTGCTTTACAAATAGATTTTCTTTGAAAAAACTATCAATCATTGGCTTGTAATCTTAACTCCTAAGTAATGTCATCATGTCTATCTTCAATGGTTTCTAATTTAAAATAGATTTGAATGAATTAACTGCTAATAGATTACCTGAAATAATGATAAAGTACCAGATCAACATACTTCTTGATGATGAACCACCACTCATCATTTATTTTGTTGTTACAGATGTTTTGCCTCTGCATCAAGACTGGACAGTAGAAGACTGCATCCGATTTCAGGAATTGTGTGTGGAACAACAATTTGTTGGTATCTGTAAAGATGTAGGCAAAGATCCCTTAAATCCTAATGAGCCATTGTTAACACTTGATCTTATTGACACTTCCACAGATGAAGATATTTATTTAAATAAACAATTAGTTGCTGAAGGCAGGGCACGATTGGCTTCTGCCTCTTCTTAATTTTTAACATTCTATAGTTCATGTTAAGTTTGCTCTTTTAGAAACAAGATGTAACAAACTTCTTCTTGTGAACCAATAAATATTGACTTTATATCAGAGAGGATTAAGACTGAGTTACTATGACTAGCACTATATAAAAGAGTCATAATGCAAAAAATAAAATATATTAAGACTGACTGTGAATTATGCAAGTTTTTTTTTGCATTTGACATGACGAGAGGAATGTAAGTAGAGAACCTACTTCTGTTGTGCTTAATTTGGTTGATTTACTTGGCAAATTTGAAAGACTTGATTTATATGCTCCTAACTGGACCTCATGGTAAAATACATTATGTAATGCATGTTAATCGAAAAATGAGTACTAGGTAGATTCGCATTGCATTATAAAGATTGCGATGGCAGAGATTTTTTTTCTATGAATACCAAACAAAGTCTGGAATACTTAAATTCATAAAAATCATATTATTCAGTGCTATTGAAGCATCTTGGCCCTATCATCTCGAAGACTGTCTCTCGAGTAAGAATGCTTTGTTACATCTTGATGTGATCTTTTGTATATTTCTTTATACTGATTTGTGTTATGTCGTTCACGTATTGTTGTTATAATAATTATTTTGATGTTATTTTTGAAAGTCATAATGAAAGATACTCAACATAAATCCCCTAAAAAAAGACAAAAGCTTTCTGTATTCAAGATTGTATTTAGTATACCATAAAGATCGTAATAGCTGATTTGTAAAGCACTCCCTAATTTACATTATGGCTGAACACCTGTACGTTTTTACATGTTCATGTATAAAAGTATATGTTTTTTTTTCGATAAATAAATAAAATTTTAAATTATTACCTCCAGACTCATTTGACTACTGATACTCAATTTATTGTGTACTAAATATAATATTGTATTTATTAATTGTAGTAATCGTGTCCCTCATCTGCCTTAGGATTATTAAGTATTCACGAAACAATGTAAAACTACTTTAAATTACATACATATTCAATAAAATATTTAGTGACAGTTATGTGTGTGTAGTTCTATAAATAGAAAAAAAATTTATGGTTGTCTCATTCTTAGCTTATAGAAGTTTTATTCCAATATCTTAAAGTAAACTTCCAGCAAGATATTACTGGTGATATTATATACAACCAAATAAAATATCAATGTTATAGTGTTATGAAACACTACTCGGTGAGATAGTGATAGTATTCAGTTGAAATTGTCTTTATATTACTTATATGTCATGCAATCAAATTCTAGCTTAGCCTCCAAGTATAAAACATAAATGTACGCAAAATAAACGTTGTAATCTCTTTCGTGTTTATTATTTCTATCGTTCCCCGCTCAAATAATTAGTTTAATTAGTTTGGCTATAAATACAGTTTAACAATTTAAAAAATAACATTTCGCCAAATTTTAGAATTTTTCAGTGTCAGACTGTTTCAAAAGATATTTATAAGCTTTACATAGAATTAATCAAGTTATAAATAAATGCAATTTGCATCAAACTTAAGTAAGTCTTTAATGTCCTAAATTATTAATCAACGAGCGACACATCCATCCACTTTTTTTTTTTTTACGTGATGGAATGCCTTCACGCTCTTCGCCCAATCCGCGAGGACAGGGTTCGCTTTGTGTGGGACTCCAGACTGACTCCAGCCAGACTACCCACTAAACCACCCGGTGTGCCACTCTGCGCCTAACACGGGAGAGATCCGGGAACCGCTTTCTTACGCCATCCGGACCCCTCCCAACATCCATCCACCCTGCTCCATCGTAATCCACCTTTTTTTCGTCGTCGGAAATCTCTTCGGATACCATCGGTGTCATGTCCGACTCGAACCGACTAAAACCGTACGCCGATACTAGAAGCCAGGGAACCAGGTGCAATCAAGCAAGAAAAAACACAGGAATCCCTACGAACCTCGGGCCACCCACGGTTACTAGATGGCCCCCTCCTGTGTGGAAACCCCGATGTTTCCGTTGCTGCCCCAATAGCTGTCTGAACTGCTTCGACCGCCAGTGCTTCCCTTAGTGAAGTGTAGTGTGGTGGCTGAGCTTTATTGCAGCTCTACACTCAAAGAACTTGATATTGTCCACGGATGCTTACACATTGTTTGCTTTTATCATCTTGGAGTTGGCTAAACGGCTTTCCGTAAGAGGTTCCTAATTTCCAATGCCTATTGCTGTAGGCCTTCTCCCGGGCCTTGGACTCTATCGCGTATCTGGGCACAAGTAACGTGTTCCAGAATTCGATCGCCATATCTCGACTCGAGTGGTTCTAACAATTATTTATACCTGCTGCCTGAACTGCCTGGGACGAGGTGTAGCAATTGCGACGCGTAGGGAATCACCTGTTTCTTCACAGCAACATTTATTTTCTACAGCAGAGGACTTTTGAATAAAAATACACCTTAATAAGTCGGGCGTGACGGTGTGAACCTATTTGTCTACTTTATTTATGTGGACAAGATAAAGGTTTGTCATTCTCCTCTCAACTTAGCAACTTTCTCGAGAGGTGGAATGTCTTAACATAAAATAATTTGAATGACCGATTTCTCGTTATCGGTGATTTTAAATTGCCTGGTATCTTGTGGATTTCGTTTGATAAAAATATGCCACTTTTTCTTATGAACCTTTCTACGGCAAATGAGTTTTTGTTCATTAATGAAATATACACAATGGGCTTGGGGCAGTACAATGGGGTTCCTAACAAATCAGGTAGAATATTGGATTTGTTTCTCTCGAACAACCTAGTTGGTGTGCAAAAAAATTCTAACCTCTTATCCTCCGTGAACCTCCGTCACCCAGGCTTACTAATCTATATTGTTACGCTAATTACATTAAAAATACTGAATCATGTATGGAAAATAATCCGCGGTGTTTCTGGTCTTATGTCAAAAACAGATATAGCTCTCGCGCTTTTCCTGGTACACTCCTTGATTATGAGAAAAATCAACTATCAACAAGAGAATCAATCGGTGAGGCTTTCTTCTCTTATTTTAAATCAACTTTTCTCAACCCAACGCTAAAAATACCGGTAGTCTACTTTCCTCTATAGCTAGTTCCTTATTTCGTGACTCGGTAGCTGATATCTATTAAATCGCAGTCAAACTTGATGTCGTTATTGACCTGCTCGAGAAGCTTGATATATCTAAAGGCGCAGGGCCGGATAATATTTCAACTCATTTGGTGGTACACTGTGCACCATCTAGTGCCCTCCCAATCTCACTTTTTTTATTAAATCATTATCTGCAGGTATAGTTTCAACACTATGGAAATCGGCTTTCATTACGTCTGTGCATAAGAAGGGCTCGAAGACTGAGATCGACAATTATAGACAAATTTCTAAACTGTGCATTATAGCAGTCTCAAATTCATTGAGCCCTTTTCAGCATGGCTTCCTAAGGGGCCGGTCTACAGCCACCAACTTGGTCTTATCGAATGAATTTATTACAAAATCCATGAATGATAGAGGGCAGGTTGATGTCGTTTACACATATTACAGCAAAGCTTTAGATCGATTAGACCATCACATCTTAATTGAAAAGTAATTAAAGCTAGGATTTCTTGGGGATTTTCTGAGATGGTTCTCCTCTTACATTGAGAATAGATATCAGGCTGTAGCGATGAATAACTACAGATCTAATTGGGTGTCGCTGTGTAGTGGCGTGCCCCAAGGTTCCCTGCTCGGGCCCCTCTTGTTTGTGATCTATGTGAACGACATCGACCAGTGCATTCAGTCAAAAAATCCTAAAGTAACTTTATTCGTTCTGAAGTGCCAACATATCTTCAACAGAAGATATGTTGGCACTTCAGAACGAATCGGCTACAAGAGTACTGCAGTCTAAATAAACTTGATCTCAACCAGGCTAAATGTTCATTTGTAACATATACTAGAAGGCATAGCGTCTTGCACGCCTATTATACTTTGGGGGGTCATACTCTTCAAAGAAATAGTACCATCAGAGACCTGGGAGTATACCATGACTCTAAATTGCTTTTTGACACACACATTGATACAATTGTTGAAAAGGCTTCTAAATCGCTTGGTTTTATAATGCGTGTAGGCAAAAGCTTTACTGAAGCAAAAGCTCTTAAAATAATATACTGCACCTATGTAAAGAGTCATTTGGAGTATGTGTCCCAAAAATGGAACCCGTGCTATTTAGTGTTTAGTAACTGTATCGAAAATACACAAAAACGGTTTATTAAATATCTTTGTTATCATCAGAAAATTCCGTACCATTCCATGAATTATTTCAAGCTCTGCAAAAGTTTCTCCTCCTCCCACTTGTAGATCGACGTAAAATAGCGGACCTAATTTTTCTTGTCAATATTTTAAACCACAATATCGACTGTTCGGATTTGCTTGAGCAGTTATTTTTTAAAATGCCATTTAAGTCACTTCGCTTTAACCTTTCTCCTCACATTCCTCAAGCTGAAACAAATTATAGACAGAATATCTGCTTGGTACGCGTAAGTAGAAATTTTCTTCTTCTTTTGATGATATGGCAATCAGCCGGATCAGCTATTTCTACCAATGTCAAGTATTACAAGTCTTCAATTCTAAGTCTTCGAGTCTTCAAGTCCTCGTCATAATGAAATTAATAATAAAAAATATGGAATACATGAAATAAGGACTGTAAGAAGAATACTGAAGAATACTTTTTTTTTGTCTTTCGCAAAAACAAACAATGATCTAAAGAAATAGAAATTTTAATGAATTGAGTAAGCTGCATGAAATTGTTCCGTTTTTTATTAGTGTATCCTCAGCAAGATGGCGTCCAGCCCTTAGTTTCTTTGAGCGGACATAGTGTTGGTTGGCTAAATTTGCGTTGAGGCAATTCTTTATTACTAATCTGACATTGGCGTATTGTATGAGACTTTTCTTTTGTTATGTGCTAGGTTTATGTTTTATTTCTAGCCCATTTGCTTACAATATTCTTTAGTCTAAACTAGAAGTGAAAACCAGTAATTGGCTCTCTGATGACTAATCTGCTTTATTTTTACTAACATTTGTAGCTGTAAGTTTTCCAATAATAAATAAATAAATGATGTATCTGGCGTAGATTACCTGTTTATTACGTACTTACCTATTTAATAAAAATAGTTTTTTTTAAAATAAATGGGAAGAAAGAAAGAAAGCAAAATAGTTTATTCTTACATACACAGGACAACAAATGACATTTTCAATTTCGAATGCTGCCCTTGTGTATCATGTGTGGACTGAGAAAAATACTAAAACCTAATGGGCCTGTTTGTAGTATAGGTTTTCCATCAATATCCCTCCTCCGATTTAAAGCAAATAAAAATTACAGCAACTAAATAGTGCCTGAACGATTCATTTATCTAAATATACTGATTCTTATGCCTTGTAATTCCCACACAAATGAAAATAATGTGCTATTTGAAATTGTTCTAAACAGCTCATTGCATTTGACATTCTCAACTTATATTAATATTACTTGCACACTACTCTCTTGCAATGGATTGCCAAAGCGATGTCAACAAAGATTATGAGAAAAATATTATTTTGGTGTATTTTAACGTGTTGAGTAGTTTCAGCTGGGTTGCCACATGAGAAAAAGTTGCGCCCTGCCGTACTTTACTTTTCATGAACGCAGTAAAATGATGTTGGTAGCATTGAGTGTGTAACAATGCGGTTATGCCATCATGCCATTCGAACACCACATTCGCCAATCGCCATCTTGAAATAAGTCAAACGTCACCTTTTCCTTTGGTGAGCAAGGCGTGTTCACGTGAGGTTGTGTGTTCCCTGGATCACACCTAGGTCGCACAATCCTCAGAATTTCGTGAAATATTCTTGTAAAATAAAAAAAAAAAATCAAAAAATACACAAAATCCAAAAAAATAGTAAAATAATTAAAAATAACGGGAATCACTTGATTTTAAGTTAGTGTACGTAAGCGTGCAACGTGGTCTGAGGTATGCGATAGTCATTACAAAGAGAAAGTGAAGTTAATCTTTGCCCGCGTTAAGTTAATGTTTTCTTAAAACTGCATACGTGTTTTCAAAATGAATCCTGGTCCACCGAATTATCCCATGGCATCTCTGTATGTCGGAGATTTACACTCCGATATAACTGAGGCCATGTTGTTTGAAAAATTTTCGACTGCTGGTCCGGTTCTCTCTATTCGCGTTTGTCGCGATATGATTACTCGTAGATCTCTAGGCTATGCTTATGTAAATTTTCAGCAGCCTGCCGATGGTGAGTACCTACTTTTTATTGTTTAAATTGTGATTTCAGTTTCAAGGGCTAATAGCTCATAAATTTTAGATAGATATTATTTAAGATATCTTTTATAAAGGAATTCTTTTGTTTCATGGGTTAAATTCATAAGCCTTGTCATTAGAACTCCAAAACTCCACGAGGCAATAAAATATAATCTTGCATCAAAATGTCAAATTCAACTTTCACTACATACTGAACACGACTTCAACTCTATGTATCGAGTTCTTGGTTGTGCTGTGAAATACAATTTGCATTATTTTGAAATGATTGCTTAGTTTCTATTTATTGCATTATACTAAAGTAGCAGTCAAGAACTACAGTTAAAAACTTTCAAGGACATATTACTAATTATTTATTGTTGATCATGATGGTTTTAAATCGTAACATATGTTATGAAAAATCGATATATTCTGTTAAATTATGTGCCAGCTGTGACTAACATAAGAACGTTTTTAACACCTTCTAAACAAACATACTGAACATAATAGTTGTAATAAAAAGTAAAATAACAAGTTTTTTAAATTTATGCTATATGAGATTGTTTATTGAATCTATTATGTAATTAACTACACAGTCACTTAAAGTGAATAAGTACAGAGTATATATTATGATATATTGAGCAATTTTGAATACTTTTTTTTTTGTTTCAGCGGAACGGGCTCTGGACACTATGAATTTTGATATGATCAAAGGACGACCAATTAGAATCATGTGGTCCCAACGAGATCCTTCTCTACGCAAATCTGGCGTGGGAAATGTATTCATCAAAAACCTTGATAAAACTATTGACAACAAAGCCATGTATGACACTTTCACTGCATTTGGGAATATTTTAAGTTGCAAAGTAGCTCAAGATGAAACAGGAGCATCCAAGGGTTATGGGTTTGTACATTTTGAAACTGAAGAAGCTGCAAATAAGTCTATTGAAAAAGTGAATGGAATGTTGCTGAATGGTAAAAAAGTATATGTAGGTAGATTCATACCACGCAAAGAGCGTGAAAAGGAACTTGGTGAGAAAGCAAAATTATTCACCAATGTTTATGTAAAGAATTTTGGCGAAGATTTTAGCGATGAACTATTAAAAGATATGTTTGAAAAGTATGGCCGCATTACAAGCCATAAAGTAATGTACAAGGATGATGGAGCCTCTAGAGGGTTTGGATTTGTAGCCTTTGAAGATCCTGATGCGGCTGAAAGAGCTTGCATGGAATTAAATGGCAAAGAACTTGTTGAAGGGAAACCTCTGTACGTAGGACGTGCTCAAAAGAAGGCAGAACGTCAAAAAGAGCTGAAACGCAAATTCGAGCAACTGAAATCGGAGCGATTGACCCGCTATCAAGGTGTTAATTTGTATGTTAAGAATTTGGATGACACTATTGACGATGAACGACTTAGAAAGGAGTTTGCACCATTCGGAACAATAACTTCAGCTAAGGTGAGTTGATCATAATAATTTTTTTGTAGGATTAATAGTTATTACAATGTGCATGTATAAACATAAGCCAGTCTATTAAACCATTAAATAAATAACCTCAAATATTTTATGAATTATTTATTTGATGTAAAAACTTGAATGTTTGACATCTGTCAGTCTTTATTTACCACAATTGAGCATTTTTATTTTGATGATATATTGGTGTACCCAAGAGTACAATAAGTAGTAAAAGTAAGGCATTTGCAAATGCCTTACTTTTATATTAATCATAAGTTGAAATTCCAAATTGAATTTGCCAGGTCAGATATTAGATAACAAAACCATTCATACAACTGATTTTCACATACTGGTATATTAAAATAAAGCTTATAATCATAAACAGATGCTTATGTTTGTATACTAATTGTAATTATATGAAATTAGTCAAATATGAATTTCTTCCAAATTAGTGCCTGTATTACTTAATCTTACCAATACCAAACTTAAATTCAGTTTTAAGGTAGAAACAATTTATCTTTTAATTTAAATAATTATATTGCAGGTTATGTTAGAAGATGGACGTAGTAAGGGTTTTGGATTTGTTTGCTTCTCATCGCCTGAAGAAGCTACCAAAGCTGTGACTGAAATGAATGGACGTATTGTTGGAACAAAGCCACTCTATGTTGCTTTAGCGCAGAGAAAGGAAGACAGAAAGGCCCATTTGACATCTCAGTACATGCAAAGGATGGCTAGTATGCGTATGCAACAGATGGGACAAATTTTCCAACCAGGTGGTGCCGGAGGTTACTTTGTACCCACCATACCACCAACACAGAGATTCTATGGGCCAGCACAGATGACACAAATAAGACCTTCTCCACGCTGGACAGCTCAGCCACCTGTTAGACCAAGCTCTCAAACAGCTGCATCGGGCTATCCAAATATGCAAGCACCTTTCCGACCAGCTCCTAGAGCACCTACCCAAGCTGCTCTGCGTACCTCTCTTGGAGCTCGTCCTATAACAGGTCAACAAGGTGTAGCCACTGCTGCCTCTATTCGTGCTCCACTTGTAACTCAGAGTGGACGCCCAGCTGGATACAAGTATACTGCGAACATGCGTAACCCACCAGCTCCACAGCCTGCTGTACATATTCAAGGCCAAGAGCCTTTGACAGCTACTATGTTAGCCACTGCACCTCTTCAAGAACAAAAGCAAATGCTTGGTGAACGCTTATTCCCACTGATCCAACGTATGCACCCAGACTTAGCTGGAAAAATAACAGGAATGCTTCTTGAAATTGATAACTCTGAATTGTTACACATGTTAGAGCATGGAGAGTCACTTAAAGCTAAAGTTGATGAGGCTGTGGCCGTACTGCAAGCTCACCAAGCTAAGCAGCAAGCTACTAAGAAAGATTAAGCAATATATGTCATAGCCAGATAAGAATGACCAGCTTTATAAGTTTAAAGAACTAATAAAGTTCTATTTGGTTATAATGCTTTGAACACCTTATATTGTTAATCCCGCTCATAAAAAATACTTAATAAAAATTGAAAAAATAAAAAGGTGGATTGCACTCTTTCCAAATAATTATACTACAATATATTAACTATAGGGAGTGCATTTCTGCAAACAAAAATAAGAAACTCGATATTTCTATATATGAAAAGAGTACTCTGGAGCTCTTGACTTTTTACATAACCTGAGAAGTTTGATTTAAGTTGTATCATTAGCTTTTTATTTCTTCTTATCTTATTAATCTCGAAAACGGGAGTGGCTTTTGTTCTTTAATTTCTTTCTTTTATCTACGTCAGTTTTACACATTAATATACCTTGTATTAAGAACTTGGTCTTTGATGTAACTGATTCATTATTCCTTTTATGATTTGGTATATATATTCTGAATATTCACAATACTGCCGAGTGTTTTATTTCACATCCCGCCCTGCTACTTTTCTTAACTATTATGGCTCTTTATACTCTATGCTGGAGGCCTGGACAGCGGTGATGCCGTCATCGTGCCCGGTGGCTATATAAAGGTCAATACATTCTAGAGCAGAGTCAAAGCGTCAGTCTGAAACTACCATGGCAAATTCACACGTTGATTGTATATATTGTAAAATTGAATGATACTGAATTCGCTGTTAAGTTTCATATTGACGATTGAACTCTGCTCTAGAATGGATTGACCTTGTGAAGAATATTGACTCTTCACGATTTGTAAATAGCGGGTCCGTAAGAGTCGCTAATCTTCAAATCGTGTAGGATATAAGTACGAAGTACATAGTAGAGATGCCACGAATGTTCGGTATTCGGCCGAACACCAAGTCATAAAAAAAGACGCACGCGATTGTATGTATTTAATACTAAATTACGCAATTGGTAATAAAATTGATGTGTGATGTATAATAACAAGTGTAACGCGCGTAGTCAAGACAGCGGCAAAGTAACACATTAATATTCTACAATGCACATCAAGTAGAACGGTTAGGATATGAATGTCTCCCATAACCACCACGGACATTTTATAACATTGGCAGGCTCGATCATATTCAATACTAATTCCCAAACTTAGCAGATAATATGATACAAGTATAATAGTCATTAGAATAATTATGATAAACAATCATAATAATTCTAATGACTATTAACATACAATTATTATTAGATTATATAGGATTGTGTAATACATGGAAGTACTATTGTAACGAGTACAAACGTCATTAGCAATATTTGTAAGTAGCGCCTGAAGCTGACAAGTAGAAGGGGACAATATATTAATATTATTTAATATGAATTATTTATTTATTTGACTATTAAATTAAAAGGCTATGAAATGATACCAGGTAAAAAAAAACAACCGATTTAATTCATTTGCTACAGCATTCTTCTCCACATCGTCCTTAACATTAACATTTCGGACATTATCTGTAGCAACTTTCTCCAAGCTATTTCAGAAACTCTGTATTTCATCGTGGAGATGAATCATCATCGGTACTACTAGATTCATTACAACTTATTTTCAGAGCTTAAAGAAGAAAATTGTGGCTTGTTGTTTCTGACCACTGACTCAATCCTAGGAAACTAGTTTTAGAAAGTGGATCAAGAAAAGTGGCAACCAAACAATGAAAGAAAACTAAATCTACTCTACCTTAATCGACTCGCAATTGAAGCAAACAGACAAAATTGGCGATAATATTCGGCGCTTCGGCCGACAGCGTTGCCAATATTCGGTATTCGGCCAAATCACTATTCGTGGCAACTTTAGTACTTGGTTATACTAGTGTATTAAGTACCATTCCAACAAATGCGTATTATTTTATGGTAAGCACCGTATAGCAAAACTACTACTAAAAACGTTTGGATTAGAAAGACTATCTATAAAACAATTATTCACACATTAAACAGAGTATTGGTTTAAAAATGAATTTATAAGTAGCCTCCACTCCACACTGCTCACGAAGTTGAACGAGGTTAAGGGAATTCGATTACTCCGTCACTTGTGGCCCGATTTTGAAAATTCTTTTAGTTTTCAAAGCATACCCTGCTCTCGAAGTGGTCAATCCCAGGGAAATCGAGGGAAACCCTACATTTTATTAGGCACGTACTATGTTTATCGCATATTTTCTAAAGTTACTCCGGTAATTACGTCTGGTAGTCATCTTTCATGATGACGTAAGGTACAACTCCTTAATGGTTTGGAATTGGAGGATAAATCTTTAAATGTCATTTGTGAAATATGTATGTTTAGTAGCATTTTTTCAAATTCTTCAGGTGAGCTGATGATAGAAGGTAAAACTCTTCAACAGTTAGAGTTTATATATCACACGTACGTATAGACCTTAATTTGTATTCTTTCAGTTATTTACATGAGCTGATGACAGTAAGCAAAACGATTGGTAGTTAGAGGTGATTCTTTAAATACCATATAAACGAATAGGGCCTTAGGTTAGGAGATAGACCCAGGAGTTGGCGGATCTCCGTATAGCATGTACTCGTGTCCGGAGGTCTTACACCCGCAGCCGGCGATGTCACCGGTGAGACGGCGAGGAGGCTCAGCGGAGGATCAGCTTCACGAGGAGTACCGCAAAGCGCGGAAAACTCTGAAGCTAAACATGCGAAGAGAAAGAAGATGCTGAAGAGTCTCGATCGTGACTCCTGGGGTCGCCCATATCGTGTGACAGCAGCTACGCATGAAGGGCCTCCCGCTTAGGGAGACTCTCCAGCCCAGCTTCCTGAGGAAGTGGTTGAGGGCCTTTTCCCGTAGCGGGCGGACACACACCCCGTCGATGGCATTTCGGTTGGAGACAATGGGGGCAGAGAGGATGATGTTCCACTCGTCAGGGAATCGGAGGGAGGGGTGACGGTTCTGCGAATCCGTTCAAGGAACACCGCCCCCAGGCCGGACGGGATACCTGCCCGAGTAAGGGCCCGGGGCCTCGCCGACCGCCTCAGGGAGGTGTTGGACGCTAGCCTGGCGTCCGGACGCTTCCCTGAGTGCTGGAAGAGCGGTCTGCCGATTCGGCCGTGGCCTACAGACCCATCGTGTTGCTGGACGAGGCAGGCAAATTGTTCGAAAGGGGGCTCTCTGCCTGCATCGTCCGGCACTTTAGTGAGATAGGCCCCAAGCTATCGGAAGCCCAATTTGGGTTCGGGTTATTGAACTAACAAGTGTAAGACGTGACAAATTATTATCATCTATTTTTAGTTCGTTATGATGATAAATGTAAGATTAGGAAAGATCGTATATTTTGCCTACGATTTAAATTACTCGATCGTAAGTAATTGAAATTGTACGCAAAATATACGTTATTATTAAAAGCCAAAAAGATCACATAAATATGACTTAAATCGTACGTTTGGCAACTGTTATAAACGCTCGTGCACGCTTCCTTTGAACTGTGTCCAAAAACCAACACCGACTCGGGTCAGAAAACAAGCCACACAGCCTGTTTACACGCCTCCGTTTGAGGAGGGTAGTCGAGGCGTGGCACGCGTCTAAACGAACCTTCAGGCTATCGCTTAAGACAGAAAGCCACTAAACATAAACGTGTGTAGCTAAAAGACCAATATCCTAAGATTTGTGCCATAAAGCAGTGTGATGATATGGGTAAATTTTATCATAGACAATAGAGAATGTTAGCGAATGAATGAAATAAGTAATGAATTCTTGAAATTTTGTGTAGGCAAATTTACTTGCTATTCAGTAGATCATTTGTGTAGAAAATGGAAGACACCAAAGCGACTCATTCTAGTGATTTTAATAAAGATAATGAAGACAAACATCAAAAGAAGAAAAGTAAAAACAAGAAAAAGCGTAGCGGAGGAGATGGCGACCACGGCGTTCCAACCTTGCCTGGTGGTTTAGTCACCGGTTCGAATTCAAGCGATGTTCATCAAAATATATCGCTAAAGGACTTGAAGATGGCTATGGAAGTGTTAAATCTCCAACAGAAGCCTGCTAAAACGACTGAAGAAGCTTTACATAAATCTTATCAATTTTGGTCTACTCAACCTGTACCAAAAATGGATGAGAAAATAATTTCTAACGAACCGATAGAGCCACCTAAAACTCCCGAAGAGATAAGATCAGAGTCCTATACTTTGCCTGATGGATTTCAGTGGGACACTTTAAACTTGAATGAGCCACTGGTATTAAAAGAACTGTATACTCTACTCAACGAGAACTATGTTGAAGATGACGATTGTATGTTTCGTTTTGATTATCAAACTGATTTTCTGAAGTGGGCACTTCAACCTCCTGGTTGGAGGATGGAATGGCATTGTGGGGTTCGAGTAATCAAGTCTGGTAGATTAGTTGGGTTCATCTCTGCGATTCCAGCTGAACTGCGAATATATGACCATGTGCAAACAGTTGTGGAAATCAACTTTCTGTGTGTACATAAAAAACTTAGAGCCAAAAGAGTAGCTCCAGTTTTAATTCGAGAAATAACTCGTAGAGTTAACCTCACTGGAATATTTCAAGGCGTTTATACAGCTGGGATAGTTCTGCCCAAACCCATAGCCAGTTGTCGTTATTGGCATAGATCACTAAATCCAAAGAAATTAATTGATATTAAGTTCAGTCATTTGTCTAGAAATATGACCATGCAAAGAACACTGAAATTGTTCAAACTACCTGACCATCCAAAAACCCCAGGATTTCGTAAGATGGAAGTTCAAGACATTGAAAAGGTAGTTGTGCTATTAAATGACTATTTAAAGAAGTTTGATTTGGCTCCTATATTTTCAGAGGAAGATTTTAAGCATTGGTTTTTACCACAGGCTGGTATAATCGATGGCTTTATTGTGGAAGCTGCTGATGGCAGCATCACAGACTTCGTAAGTTATTATACGTTACCTTCTACAGTTGTGTATCATCCTGTGCATAAAACACTCAAAGCTGCATATTCATTTTACAATGTGTCTACTAAGACACCATGGGTAGACTTAATGCTAGATGCATTAATTACTGCCAAAAACTCAGGTTTTGATGTATTTAATGCTTTAGACCTTATGGATAACAAGGAGTTTTTAGAACCCCTTAAGTTTGGCATTGGTGATGGCAATTTGCAATATTATTTATACAATTGGAGATGTCCGAGTATGACACCTAATAAAATTGGTCTAGTTTTGCAATAAGAAATAATGTATTCACTGATTACACAAATACTACATAATTCTAATTGTATGTCATTGTGTAAAGTGTTTTATTCGTTGGAAATATAACTTTAGTTCTTGAACTGTTTCTTATTTATCATTTCTATCATAATCATATCCTTTAAATTGTAACTAAAATGTAGTCTTCATTGTACTAGGAATATGCAATAATTAGCTTAGTTGGAGACCTTTGAGCTGCATGAAAACATCCAAAGGCAAGATTTTGTAGCTGCAATGTTGTCTTGCCTGTCTTCGACCCACATTCAGCCAGCATGGAGGATGTATTGCCTTAACCCTGAGAGGTGACTCAAGCCCAGTAGTGGGACATTAGCAACAATCAATACATCATTGACATAGCTGAGGCATAGAAGTTAGAAAATAGTAATTTTAGTCCATAAAATCTATCTATAAAAATAAATCACTTAAATAACTTTCTGTCTCCTGCAACAAATTAATTGTATGATTCACTTTATTTTATTACTGTTTGGATGAGGTTTGTATAGCAAAAAAATATACGGAAACTGAAAGGGTTATATTTTCTAAGACCGTGACTGCACACTACCTGTAGAAACCTGAGGCTTACATAAATACTAAAACATGTTTCTCGCAAATTTTGGTATGGCGGTACGAACTTCGCAGGGTCAGCTATTATAATATTAATATATATTGAACTTCAATTACAAAGTTTTTTCAAAACTATAATAATGGCCACTATGTCATTACAGCATACTGTGAGTAAACTACTGTTGTATTCTCGACAAGCAAATAATAATGAACAAACTGTAATCCAAGGGTCGGATCCAGGTGTGGTCATGTCCCCCCCTTGGCTGTGTCCAGGAGTAAGTGGACTACTAATTTAAACTTGACACAGTGTTTTTATATTTCTTTTTTGTCAAAATATAGGAGTGAGGGGTCAATCTAGCTGACGGATCGCCTGAAGGTAAGCGATTGTAAAAGTGCGTCGCCGGCCCTTTAAAAAGGGAGTACCTACGCTCTTTTGTTGAAAGTTTGAAGATTGTATTGGTCCGGTAATAGCGCCGACGACAGTTCATTCCACAGTGTAGTTGTGGGAGGCAGAAAATTTCTAGAAAAGCACTCAGTTGTGGGTCTGCCAAACCTCTAAACGATGGTGATAAGATGCTGACGCTTAAGAAGATGGTGGAAAGAGGCGGCAGGGACCAGTTCGAACAATTCCTCGGAGCACTCCCCATAGTAAATGCGATAGAAGATGCATTACGAGGTCACATCTCTATGCAGTACTAGAGAGCCCAGCCAATTTGAAACATCTTGGCAGTCGATGCTTTGAGTCGCTCTCCGATGTATGCGGTCCAGAGAGAGGATGAAAACCGGATTCCATATGAGGTCGAACCTGCGCCTTTTAAAGCAGAAGGCGGTGGACCGGAGTGAAATACCGTTTCGATCTATTGAGCATGCCAAGCTCCTTCGAAGCCAATCTGCAATTTGGCCTTGCCCCTCAAATCGCCACGAAACTGGACTACACTCGATATGTCGACACCAAGTGTTCCAATATTGGCTGAGGCAGATAAGGGAGTGTCTTCGCAACGAGCACATACGAAATTAAGTCTACCCAATACGAGACCTTTTTCAAAGACGTCTCACTTTCAGACACAAGTTTGTTTCGCAACTCACGTTGAAGCCAGCCTTGGTCCAGGTCCACAATCACCGTGGTAAGGGGTGCCATGGTAATTCTGCTCTCACCCCGGGCTCAATAAAGAATATGCATGTCTTTTACTTATATCTTAGTCTGATCAGTAACATCTCTCTAACATAGAAAAAAATATAAATAGGTTTGAAAATAGTCAAACTAATTTTCAAAGTGAAATTTAAAACACTGGCTAAATTTGAACCATTCAAACGCCGCCATTTTGCGCGCGCGCTTTTGACACAGTCAATGACTTCATAGTTGGAACGTTGTTTGTTTTTGCGAAAGACGATCCTCATTTCATGTCATCCACATTTTTTATCATTAATTCCATCACAACGAATACTTGAAGACTCGAAGACTTAGAATTGAAGACTTTAAGTACTTGACATTGGCAGAAACAGCTGATCCGGCTGGTTGCCATCTCATCAAAAAAAGAAGACTTCATTGTCATTTTATTTTTCATTTAACTTTCACAGGCATCGAACCCAAGACCAAAAGCACAGCAGTCGCATACGCTACCACTGTACCAAAGAGGCAGTCGAACCATGTATCGTCACGACATCCACTGCGCCTAAGCCCGCGCGCAATACTAATGTATACCCAGCGTGTGGAATCATCTCACTACCAAACAGACTGATTTGTGAAGAAAAACCGACACCGACTCCAAACAGTTGCGAACGCCAACAAGAACAGACAAACATACAAATAACAATCCACGTGTTCGTGTCTGCTGTTTATCATAGTCTGCCATATTTATTTGATTAATTCATTAATGTAAAAAAAATATCTATATCTATCTATTCATGATCATCTTTTATTTATTTAATTTATCTTTATCTATTAATGATCATTTTTTTATTTTAATTAACACTAACGGTCTGTGTGTCTATCTTTATGTAAAATAAAATAAATGTGTATAAGTTTATATTTATTGGGTTGTGCAACTACCCTCCGTCATACCTATTGTTGCTATCTTACTTTTATGATTACTTCACTTGTAATTCTAGGCTTAGCTCAATGCCCAAATAAGAAATATTTGGTGTTTCATTGAAGACATAATACTTTGCAATGCTGGTAGCCTGTTATTCTTAGCATATCAGGGAAATAAACCAATGTTTCAGTTTCAGTGCTCATTTATTGTAGACAAATGTATATACAGGTGTTATAATAAATAATGTTTGGTAATGTTATGTTATACTCCTATGATTATTATAAACCTCCAGTAGGTAGCTAACTGGTGGGACATAAGCCTCTCTTAAGTTTTATTCAGGTAATGCTTATTACGTGTGAGCAGCAGTCTATGGCCATTAAACCCACCATAGAATTACAGAAGAAACTTAATATTACATCCCGTCTGTTAGGGTATATATTTCAGAGGAAAAGCACAATCTGAATAGTAAACATGAGTTTTATTATTTTAGTACTAATTACATTTGTTATTCACGACACCATTTTCAGAACTATAATAAAAAATATAATATAATTTCAAGAATAGAAAACTATCCGTGCTGGAAGGTACGCCCATCGACACTGACCATAAGTATGACTATGTTCAACGGCGCTATAAAAACAAAATATGCTGAAGTGCACAAAATGTAATTGCCTTAAAAAATATGTAAAAGAGCATTATCTAGAAGATATCAAAACCCGATTTTTAGTCAATTAGGTAGATTATTTCATTTCATTAAATAATATTTATATATTTAATTATACTTCTATTGGAATTTGTTTTACTATTACTTTCTATGATGCTTAAAATACTTCAATTTCCCTTCTTATGTTCCTTGTAACCTTTTCCCAGCCATGTTTACTCTTCATCACATTTCCTCTGAGCGATAAGGACCACCACTTGTATTCTCATACCTAGTTTGAAATCCATTTGTGATAACTTGGTATTGCATAAAGTTATCATTATTATTATGTCTTTGCAGATTTTGGTTGATACTTGCTCATAGATGACTAACTACATACACATCATAGATAAATTACACCTAGACACAGATCAAATGATTATGTTCATAACACAAGCCTCATCTTGTGGCATAGCAGTCAGGATCAGTAACCACTAGGCTGTATATTGATTGTATATTGCTGTTCTAATATTAGGTGGTTATTACATTTGAAAATATTTCTATATGACAATGTATGCCAATTGTACTTTCATGCCTTACAATTACATATAGGTTAACAATAATTCTTAGTCATTTATAAGATTTTAGCATTAGAGCCTTAGAGATGTGAACATCTCTAGAATAATTCCACAGTCAAATTGTAATATAATTATTATTATAATTGTATATTGATCAGGCGAGATGAATGAATTATTACATTGTACAATATCCAGTGTAAGTCTTTTGCCAAAAATGCTAAGCTTTAGATCTTCGATCATATCTTTCAATACAAAACTACAAAATAAAATCAGAAAAAGTACTTTCTGCCATTTGGAGTATAATAACGGAGTTAATCATTTCACCCGAAGGTAAAGATATCTCTATAAATTGTAAGGCAATGCCTTATTCCACTGCTACAATTGAAAGCTCATAATTTAGCATACCCAGACATAAAAAACGTAGTTAAGACGACATATGATCAAAGACAGAATAAATGGGCTCGGTACGCTTAGTGTAGGTACATAGAAAATTTGTGAACACTATGGGCGATTCTTTCACGTCATTTGAAACCGTTTTTATGAAGACTTTTTAAATAGCTTTCCTGTATCTAAAGAATTTAAATAAAAACATCTATACAAATAAACAAAGTTGTCTGTTTGTAATATTAAAATAACCGCATTTTTTTCATTTTTGTTTGTCTGTTTATTACAGCTTATCTCTGAAACGGCTGGAATGATTTTAATGGGACTTTCACCGACAGAAAGCTAATAATGTAAGGAATAACCAGCGCACGCATTTTTATTTTTCTCAACATTTAAAATCTGTATAGTATATTAAAAAAAACCCTAACAATACCTATAGGAATATTACCCTTAAAGTTTGACCCTAAAGTTGGTAGTACTTCAATTTCAACTTTTGATTTATTGGCTCTATGGTGTGACCAAAGTTGGTAGTACTCCGATGAACTAATCTTCACGTCACAGTGGCTCGACTGGATTCAGTAATGTTGTTGTGGCAGCGTGGAGTACGCGGATTGAGGTTCCAAGCGCGGCATTTTTTTTTGCAGCTCTGCTAGCGTTTTGGTAGAAAGGGCGCGACGCACTATTTTTACAAGTTGTATATTGTACTTCAAATGGCAAAAAAATTTTTTCTTAATTTTAACCATAAAAGAAGATAGTAGGGATGTTACCAAACCCCCTGGCAGCTGCGATTCCCTGTCCACCGCTCCTCGGTACGCCCATTGCAGTGGTAGAATACTTTTTAATTGCGCCGATATATAGAAAAATTTATGATTTTTTTGTAATTTTTGGTGGTTTTCCATTTACCTTTTTTTATCTGATTTTTAACAACGATATGTCGATGGTATCGAAGGCAAGACATCGATATATTGGCATTATCGAAATTAAAATATCGATTTCAAAACATAGTTTAACTGCCAAATAACGATTTTTTCTCAATCTCGATTAATATCGATCATCTCTAGCAAGACATTGTTAGCAAGAATGTGACAACTAGAGTTGTCAAACTATCGATAGTTTACCTCGAAAACTATTTACAATATATATATATATATATAGTGCTATCGATAGATATAGTTTTATCAATACTATCGATTGCACAAATTAACTAATACAATTGAATGGTAGTACAATTTAATAGTATCGATTTTATTACATGATTACACTATATACAGTTTCGATAATGTAATATTAAACTATAAATATTGTAAACTATGGATTTTATCAATACTATCGATAGGATTACTCTTAAACGTATGTTGGTCTTCGATAGTATTGATACTGTCGATAGTATCAATACTTTCGTAGCCATTAAATTCGATACCACCGATATTATTTTTTTAGATCAATGCTTTCGACCTGAATCGCAAACCATAGTATCGATTGGTTTTCATTAGTTTAGCGGAAGTCGACTATCGATATTCAACTCTAGTGCCAACATTAATGTGTCAAAAATATTTAAAGTTCTTTTTACGAAACTTCATATTGGCAAGGGTCAGTGTTTATTAAAATAATCGAAATTATTCGCAGAGATCCTAAAAGCTATACTGTTAATTGATACAGTTTTGTAATTCCACGTGAGTGTGCTAAGCAATACTAAAAATATTTAGTGTTTTTGTGTTTTAGGTGAAGTTTAGGTCTTACAAACATGGGTAAGGGTAATAATATGATACCCAATGGTCATTTCCATAAGGATTGGCAAAGATTTGTCAAAACATGGTTCAATCAACCAGCGAGACGTCACCGCAGAAAGCAAAACAGAGTCAAGAAGGCTAAGGCTATTGCACCACGTCCTGCTGCCGGTCCATTAAGGCCGGTTGTCCGTTGTCCTACTGTTCGTTATCATACCAAGGTTCGGGCAGGACGTGGGTTTACTCTCCGTGAAATCAGGGTGAGTTCAAGTTATTAACAATAGATTTGTATATTATTTGTGATTATTATACGAACTTTAATAAGTATTGCTTGATTCGTTCTAGGCAGCCGGACTTAACCCTGCTTTTGCCAGAACTATTGGCATTGCAGTGGATCCTCGCAGACGTAACAAATCTGTAGAGTCGCTTCAAACCAATGTTCAAAGGATAAAAGAGTACCGTGCCCGTCTCATCTTGTTCCCGAAGGGCAAGAAGGTGAATAGCAATTCCTCATACTATACAATAGTTTCAATTTCTTGTGATGTTGCTATGATAACAGCTTTTACAATAGATTTATATCTTTATGTATGTATATATAAACACACACAACACTTTTTTAAGATGAATGCAGAACTTTTTCAACCTATCTCTGGTTAAAACAGATAGTGTATTGAAAACAACTGTGATGACCGTGATAATTTGTTTATGATTGTCGTCTTTGGACTAGATGTGACATCTTATAACCATTTTAGTAAATTAGGACATGCCAGTTATTTGGTTTTTAAGTTCAAAATGTGCTTTATTTTTCTTGCAAGCAATACAATGTGCATACAGAGTCAAAATGTTCACTTTAAATGAGCAAATCAATATAAGTAAGTATTCTTAACCATTTGAGACCACACATCCAAATCCTCTGGGTGCTGTATTGTAAGATTGCCACAAACATCAACATTCTAAAAAAAAGGCATATACATAACTGCCATTGGTACTGAGTTGTGCACTACAAATGCCAATTGTTCCCTGCTAGTACTGATTGCAGGTCAAAAGTTGGTTTATGTTAAAACTTTAGTAAAGGGTGTGTATTAGAGGTGCCCACTAAAATACAATACCTAGTTTATATTCAGGTAGTACTTTATGCACCAATGTTTTATATTTTGTGCTAAACGAAATTTAGGATCTACTTTATACCCAGGCAGCTTATCATGATGTCCCTCAGGTTAAAAATATTTTTCTAATTTTAACTACCTTAACTGGTATTTTGAGTTTTTGTCTTGTCAATTATTATTTTATATTGAATTTTATTTTTATAAATGTAATGGTTTGCTATAAACTTGCTGGTATGTTTACTGCCCACCTTACTTAATTATTTGTGATTTAAACTTCAAGCATATTTAAGTTATTATAAATTTTATTTGTTTCTTTGAAATTGGTCATTCAATGTACTTATTTTCCATACACTGCAGGTACTGAAGGGTGAGGCTAATGAGGAAGAACGTAAGTTAGCTACACAGCTCCGTGGACCTCTGATGCCAGTGCAGCAGCCAGCGCCCAAGTCCATTGCACGTGCTATCACTGAGGAGGAGAAGGACTTCAAAGCCTACCAATATCTGCGAGGGGTAATTATAACTTTATTATCATTGGCAAAAGGCCTAACACAAGGTTTTATGTAACTATATCATTTTCAACTCGGGCAAACGGTAATGCAAAAAAAGGTTGTATTAAATGAAAAAGAAAGGTAGTAGAGCCACATTGATTGCATCATGAATGGGCTAGCACAACGGGGCAGTGTTACCATCTCGCAAAAGACCAACCTAAAATGACCGCATTTGTTCTGTTGGTGAGTGTAGGACCAGAGGCCTAATGAAGCAGAAGCATGTGTGTGGATCACTATACTGCCTTATTGCATTTTCTACATTGGGCAATGAGTAGTGACTACTACTCTCTAATTTTGCTCATGTTTTCAGTCAGTTACTATGACAGACTCAAAAAATAAATCCTGTAGTTACTGCATCATCAAAAATTCAATTGTCATTCATATTCCATCTGGTTGTCTAAACATATATAGCTACACATGGTCTTCAAAATCATTTGTAACTTCAATATGTAACATTAAAATCCATTAGTCACTACGATTATACTATACTTAGTATATGACATTCACTTGCTAATAATTATTGTATAAATATAATACATGAATATCTTAAATATTGTTAATGATTAACTGCCATTAGTAGTTGACCCTATGTTGAATAAAGCTTCAATTACTAAGACTGAGTTGTTTGTTTCAGGCTCGTTCTATTGCCAAACTTGTTGGAATCCGTGCTAAGCGACTGAAGGATGCGGCAGAGAACCCTGACGATGTCACTAAAGCCCCAACTGCTGCAAAAGAAGCTAAGGCTAAAAAGTGATGAAATAAACGTGTAATAAAACATCAAATATTGTTTATTTATTTATTCAAATTATCTGCCAAATACTGTATGTGGTTGACAAATTAAGATTATGGAGTGTCGCCCCAACCCTATTCATCCCATGGGTGTCAAAAGAAGCGACTAAGGGAGCTATAGTTAGCTCCCTTAGTCGCTTAGCTTATAGCTAGCTTTTTGTACTGCATAGTTGCAGTACAAAAAGTTCACTGAAGACAAGACAGAAAAATTTAATTGATTGTTGGGTGGGTTGATGGCTCCATTGTGATAACTGCTCCTGTTTATTAATTTGAACTTTGCGAAATTCATGTCTTGCCTCTTGGTGAAATCTCAAGAAGTTACTTGCAATCTATATGAAGGTACAATGACAGATGTATGATTTTATGAGAAGATAAATTTTATTGAATAATATTATACATAAAATTTCGTAAACATATATTTTTATAATTTATTTATACTTACCGTTTACTAATTTGATTTACATTGAAAACTTTCAAATACTTACAAGTACTACGAGTACATATCAGTTAAATCGGTCTTAGACGGCGGCGGATGAGTAATGCGGAAAAACCTAAAAAGTTGAAATCAAAATAGATATTCAAAAAGTATAAAAAAATGCAATACACAAATAGTCACCGATAACTGAAAAAAATGCACGGCACACGGTATTGTGTTGCATTAATTGAATAATGGATAAAATTGCAAAAATAAACTTGTATGGCAAAAGGTATTACTTAGACAAGCGACTAATATTTAGACCTTGTTATCAGTTACAATTTTTGAAATGCAATAAAAATTTGCTACATTACAAATGTTTCCGGCCGACAGTGGCTGTGGCATGGTGAACAATTCACATGACTCCTTTTCATAGCCCAGCGAGTTGAGTCCTCGTTTTTGGAATCAGGTTGTGATGCATGGGAAGCGTTCATAGCGCTATAGAATAGTTCCACTTCCGACAGGACAGCCGGCTTCGAAGCAACGAGTTCTCCACTTGCTGTGGTCAACTTTGTCAAGTGGCTTCTTTCGAGAGATTGCACATACACTTTTGACACAGATTATTCTGTAAAGTTATCATTTATTTAAATGTTTGTCCGGGCGATTTAAAGATTATTATATGCACCAATGTAAAAGCATCATACCAGAATGGCTCTTGAAGAAATCATACAATGATACAATAAGACGCGCGCGCGTGCTCATACAATTTTAATCATTACTGCTGTCGACGTGTTCATTTTTTCTATAAGTAATAATAATAATAATTTATTTCGTAAAAACATAACCTTTACATAATAGTCACAGATGTTCAAGCTAGGCTACTTAAATAGCCTGTATTAAGAACAATCTGCTTCTGTGTTCCATAAAATTAACAAAAGATACATGGGTATACATATAAAATTGCAAATTGTTATTAAAATTTAAATACTAGATTACATTAACTGTTGTGTATGCTTATGTGAACGTGTGCATGTGTGGGAGTGTGTTTGTGTGTGTAAATCATTGAAATTATGAAGTTATAATAGGCTTTTTGATGACATGAAGTTCTCAGTTTCCGTATAGTTTTTCTTCGAAATGTATTGGATGATTTGAGATTTTATTGAAGCATATGAGGATTTGTGTATCGGAAAGATTTGATTAACTCTATTATATAGAAGTGGTCCCAGATAGTATAAAGTCGTTTTGAGAATGTAAAATAAGTGTGAGGTGTAGTGTAGAGTATGGCGCTTAGTAGGAATCGTTGTCGAACCGTAAGAACGTTGCCATTTTGGTATAATTCGGAAGTAGGATATCGTAATGGGCGAAAAGTACCTAGTAACTTTAAGTACGGCTCTTTGAGCTACCTTCAGTGGTTTTAAAAGTGTTTTAGCGGCACTACTCCAGGTTGTGATACAGTAGCAAATTATTGGATTGGATAGGATACAGTAGCAAATTATTGGATTGGATCTGGTCTGTTCTGGAGTCCCTGCAACGTTGCCTAGTTGATTGGCGATACATCCAAGTGTTGAGATGTCTCTACAAAGCCGCCACTATGTCCGTCCAAGTACAGAATCAGCATACAAGACCCATACCATTGCATCGAGGAGTGAGACAAGGGGACGTTATATCCCCGAAATTGTTCACTAATGTAATGGAGGACTTGTTTAAGACGCTGCACTGGAAAAGGGGCGGTATCGACATCAATGTCGAATACATCTCTCACTTGCGATTTGCAGATGACATCGTCATCATGGCAGAAACGCTGCAGGACCTACAACAGATGCTGAACGACCTGGCTGACTCTTCTTCTTCTAGTTTTTGCACTATGTGTCACGCGTTTTACAGTATCCCATATTAATTTTGTATTGGTACCAACTTTAGTTACTTATCCGTATCAAATTGTCGTCTCACTTTTTCAAGATTTTGTTACAATACTTTCTATATCTTCTATAGCTAGTTAGCAATATTGTACTTTCAGGCGACTGCTTACACCTTTTGTGCATTTCGTCTCTATTTCTCATGCATCATAGCAACCCTGGGGTAATCCAGGGCTTTAAGATTCTATTACGTTTTAACATATGCTTCGTCATTGTATTCTGCTTGATTGTCTGAGAGAGTGTCTGAACAAGATAATCGTTCGCAGAGTTTGGTTCTGTCAAAGAGAGTATGTGAGAAAGGTCAAGTCTTTCCATAGATTTGTCAAGAGAGGCATAGTTTTTATTATGGAAGTAACAGGATGATTGCAGAATAAGTTATTGTATTTTCTTGTGCAACAATATTGTAACTAATTCATCAATATATTATTTTGAAATAACTAGTCGTGATCCAAGTGGGGACCTGGTGTCCTGTAACACAGGTTGTTATACCTACTCTAGGCACTGTCATAACAATTTCGATATGTTTTGAACACTTAAAAATCGTATATATCGACAACTTGATATGTATATAGGACTTAGATGCTTTCGACGATTTAATGTTATTTATCTACAACTATTATAAATATATATAAAATTTTAAACAAGCTATTGCTCGTATATACAGGTTGGATATGACAATACGATATTAATTTGAACTAGACCTACCTACACATGTTACAAGTCCATTTACAAAATTTCAATAAAATTGGTTCAGTAGTTTAGCCATAGGACATTTTTTACGTTTTTGAAATTTACTAAACCATGTTGCTGGGTTAACGACCGATGTTCTTCGCGTCGTTGCGCTATCTTTTAAACAGCCGCCGCCTTCGGTGGGAGCCCTGTGTCGCGTTGTGTTGTATTGGTTACTAATAGGTATTTCATAGTGACAGGTCACGTTAGTTAAGTTTGTTAGTTGAGACGTTATTTTTATTTATTTATTTATCTTTATTGTGCACACTTAACAGATAGAAAAAAAAATAATTACAACGTACAATTGTGACAATTGGCGGTCATATCGCTAATGGAGATTTTACATTTATGTTATTTGATCTAAGTTTAAATGAAACAATGCCTCGACTCGGTTATACGATTAGTGAATTATTTACTACGGATAAGATACTAATTTACGAAGAGTTTATCTATCTTTTCTTTTTTTCATATCTGTTTTCAGATAAATTAAACAATCCCAAAGTAAATCAACACATTAAAATAGACCACGGTTTCGTTTAATGTCGTAATGTCATATCCACCTTGTATATGTAATGAACTAAATGATATAAAAATTTCAAGCTTACAGGAAATGTATTTTGAATTTTTTTTTCACTTTCAAAAACTTTTGATGATGTGCAGGGCTCAGCCTGCCAGGCGATGGTTAAAGTACTCAGCATGTTATGATGCATCACTACAAGAATTCTAGCCTTACAGACACCGTTACTGGGAGGGTTCGATAGTTCTTTTACTGTTAAACCTCTAACAACACAATGTTCAATAACCTAACCTGATACATGAGCCTTACCCTCCTCCTTACCAGGTGAAAAAGTCAATACATCTTTTTAAAAGCTCCTTATTTATTTAATTAATTATACATAAGAGCTGAACACTGGCCGTCATCTAGTCCTGATCTTAACTCACTTGATTATGATTTATGGTCAGTTTTGAAGAGTAAGGCTTGCCCTAAACGCCATAATAATTTCTTGTCCATAAAACAATCCATAGGATTGGCAGTGAAGAATTTTCCCATAGAAAGAGTGCATGCTGCTATTGATAACTGGCGTCAACGTTTAAAGGACTGGATTGCAGTCAATGGAGACCACTTCGAATAATCTATTAAACTAACACACTGTAATAGTAATAAATGTTAAGATACAATAAAATGTTGTTTTTTTTGTAACAATATTTATGGCAAGACTAAGTACTCGGACCAAAAATTAAAAGCCAGCTTCCTTGACTTGAAAGAAAATGACACTTGGCCCAACCGATATTTAAAGTTTATATTTCGCCCACTTTTAACTGAATATACTGAATAAAAATGCATTATGTCGAGGTTAGTAATACATAATAATTTAGTGTCGAATATGCACTTGTAACAAATCGTGTTTAGGTTTTAACCTGGTGATACAAGCATCCTCCATTTGAATAAATAATATCCAAATAGGAAAAAAATATAAACAAATTTATTTTAGTAATACACGTTTATTAAGTTTATTTTTACACTTGAATCAAATTTATAACCTGTTATTGCGCAAAGTTTACTAGATAAATATCTACCGTTACAATTTGATTTGTAATTACTTAAGTGGTTGCGTTAATTTCAGTGTTATTCTTATCATTAACAGCATCCGTAGCTTCAGTAGGGTTTTCCTCAGTTTCACCATTTTTAGCTTTTTTGTCACTCTTCCTAAATTTGTCGTACCTGAAGAAAAATACAATATAAAATTTAGCGTCATGATGTCACATAGAAGCATGTTGTATGCTTAGGATTGTCCCATTTTTTGCCGCATTTATTCTCTATGTTGGTGCGCAGGCGCGCAGCAGAATGTGTACGTTCGGCATAATTTAGACGCAAAAATATTGCCACACGAATTCAGTAAATATAGATATCCATAACAATGTTGTGCCACTTACTCCTTTCAAGAATTTACATAGAAATTGTACGAACTAATAAATAAGTAAAACCAATGGAACAGGCATGATGACATTTACCAAGAACCACAAAAATTTTGTATTAATCTGATTACATGGGGTTCATACGGTAAAATCGTATTTATTTTCATATTTATACAGAGTTCAATAGTTAATCAACAAAAATAAAACTACAAAATACAACAATCCGCCATGTTAATCGACTGATCGTCGATTATATCAGATCTTACTGTTTTTAAGAGCTGTAATTGACACTGGTTGACTGAAGTTGACAAATTTTGACGCCGCGTCTGCGATCACAAACAGACATCAAGACACCACTAAGCGTTTTAGTGTGAATTTTAAACTTAAAATTGAATTGAAATCGCAATTATTTTCCTACTAAAACTTAATTATTATAGAAATAGAACTGTTTTTGACGACGAAAAACTGTCTTATGATGTTCGCAAGTATCTCCTATACTTGCGAACATCATAAGACAGTTTTTCAAAATTAGACATCATACCTATTGTGGTATAAAAGTTATCACTGTTTAAATATTTTCAATGAATACTGTTGAAACTAAACACAAAAAAATATACCTAGAAGATATCACGAAAAGATACAAATGACTTCAATATTAAAGCTTTAAACTGGGCTTACAGAAAAATGTCAGTAATGAAGAAAGAATATATAATGTACATTTAAACTATAACTAACTACATACCTGCCCAGATCTTCTTCATCATCACTGCCCTCATTGCCCTGAGGATCTACTTCACGCAGTAGCTCTCCAATGTCTTTATCAACATCCGCCCATAATTTATCTTCACTACCTGAAGTGCAAATTAGTTTAATAATGACTTATTATGTTTTCCTAAAACATAGAATTTTATTCTGTGCCAACTTATACTAACCAGAAGTAATAGAATTATCACCATTATCAAGTTTCTTCTTGTTTTCTTCAGTAGACTCCGTCTTTTCTGTTTTGATTTTATCAACTTCAATAGTAGTCGCGTCTTTTTCTTCTTCTTCTAAAACAACGAAACAACTATCAAATTATATGTTCTTGTGTGTGAAGGCTACTATTATGTAAACATTTGCTAGGATATATAGAAGTATTACAACTCGCCTTTCTGTTGGTGCAGTTGACGATGAATGCGTTCAGCGTGTTTACGGAGAGTGCGAGTATCGCGATGCTGCACATAGCGGCCGAGGTGAATACGTAGGCGGCAATGGCGACGCAGTACCTCTGCTTCCTCAGAACCACCCGCATCCACTCGTGGTAAGTATACACGGCATAGCTCACACCACCACACCTATCCCCGTTAAAGGAGAATTATATTTTCATTAGTTCCATTAAAAGGTGATACATTGTACTGAAAGTTGTACTGGTAATGTTTTACCTCCATCTTTTTAATATGTTCGCTCCCTATATTTATCTCTACTTTAGTTTTTTTCGGTGCAGCCTCATCCTTCTTTTCACCACCGGAATCGTCATCTTCCACTTCTAAAAAAAATCAAATAATTTTTCATTATTACAGCTTCAATATACAAATTCATTTATGAAATTCTAAAACTAAACATTACAAGTTGGATTAGTTCGTTTCATGTCATAAACCAAATAAAAATTATAAATATTAATAACAAAACACATATTTTCTCACCGTCCACATCTCCTACGGAATCTAGAGTCATAAAATTATCTAGATCAACATCCATGCCCTCGTCACCGCTGGCCTCCGCCGCTTTGGGACTCGCACGCCGGGCCGATTGAGTAGCTTTTCTCTGCACATAAATTTGAACAATGACACACACATTTAGCACAATAGGGTAGTCAATTGTCCGGTTAATAAATACGCATTTACACAACTACAACAACACACAAACGAATTTAATATATTTCATTTCGAAATTTCGAATATTAACATTTCGTTTCATCATCATCATCATCAGCCTATCGCAGTCCACAGCTGGACATAGGCCTCTCCAATTTCACGCCACTTAGTTCACTTATTTCGTTTTGGAAAACATAATTATTTCAACTTTTCATTTCTATCGCAAATTTTAATCAAATAAATATTGAAATATTTAGCCCAATTCAATAGTTTAAAACAGTGACGTCACAAGTTTGTATTTGGTAATTTTTCATAGAAAGCTATCGTTTTAATATGTTATAAAAAGTGATCAGACTCGGGTGTCAACTACCCAATTCGTATCGTAGGGCGGCAAGGAGCGAAGCTAACCTTGAGGTGCTCGACGGAGCAAATATGATGTTCGTAGATCATAGGCGAGCGGAAGGTGAGGCGACAGATCTGGCAGAAGGGCATGAGGAAGCGCTTCATGGCGCGGTGCGTGTCGGTGAGGTTGTGCGCGTGGCGCGTGGTGCGGTGGTTGAGGCGGCACACGGGGCAGAAGGTGGTGCGCTGCGCCAGCTGCGCGCCCGCCGCCGCCTCCAGCTCGCGCTGCGCGCCGCGCTGCGCCACGCGCATGCGCAGCAGCTGCACCTTGTGCCGCCTCGCCACCGAGTTCATCGCCGCGCGGTGCTTGCTCGACACCAGGTGCTTCACGTACCCCTGCGGCATCACCACCACATATATATATATATATATATATATTTTNGAATCCAAGAGTGGTGGTCACCATCCTCAATGCGAAAAAGAACAATGCAGCATAGTGACCCACACTATGGCGGCCTGGGGGGAAGGGGGATAGGGGGCGTTGGATCGGGGTATGGGCCTCCGGTATCCTCACTCACTCGATGAAACACAGCGTAAGCGCTGTTTCACACCGGTTTTCTGTGAGGCCGTGGTTTCACTCCGGTCGAGCCGGCCCATTCATGCCGAAGCGTGGCTCTCCCACGGTAAAATATATATATACATAAGTTAGTGGCCGACTTTAACCTAAGCCGTTCGGATGACGGGATTATACGTGATGGGTTGTTCATTACATATTGTTCAATTAATTTCCCTTTCATTTTAATTTGAAACCAAAGATTTTATAAATTTATCACACCCTTGCCGTTAAGTTTTTCGAAATGAGCTTCGTTTAATGTAACGCAAGATGGCCGCTATAGTTTGACTCCAAAAAAAAAGACTATGACATCTGCATTTTTACTTTCATCGAACCACTACATACTAAGGTGAGTTAATTTTTTTACCAATGTATCATATGTTTAATAAGTTATTTGTAATATTGAAATTTTACAGAACAATATATCAACAAAAAAGAATTAATCAAATGTTAAAATAACTAGTTCTTACCGCGAAAGTAGCGCACTTCTCCTTGCAGTGCACGCAAGCTAAGTGCACGTAGGGCCGAGCTCTGGGCGGTGCTACGTCCGACGCCGCATCCGGTTCCTTATCCGTGTCCTCGCCACCTTCTCCAGCCTCCCCATCTGATACTTCTTCTGGTTCAGCTTGCTATATTTTTCAAGAATTATCAATGCATTTAAACGAAACACAAGTACAATGATAAATGTGCCTTTTAAGTTCTTTACCTTAGGAGATGATTTTACTTTGACCTCTTTTTTTTCTTCAATAACTTCCTCTTTCTCATCAGCATCCCAGTCTTCTTCTTCGGTCGAAGAAGCCTCCTCTTCTTTAGACTTCACAGAACTGCTCGTTGTTAATAGAACAGGTATTAATTAGTATATACATATGTTTTCAGATTTCAGAAGGAGTATTATCACTACTACTGTAAGTTTTCACATTTAAATAAATACTATTTCTTAGACTGTTCATTAACAATAATATCATCGATATTACATCTGGATATGAGCTATATTGTATCCTCTTTAAGTATACTCTTTTGTATCTTTTAAATCGCTTATAGTTTCCGGCTCTCGCATTTATCATGGCGATTTCAATTTTTTGATGCTGTGTAAGCATACTGCTCATCGTGCGCTATTATCATTACGATCTCAATGCTTCTCAAAAGTGGTATATATCGATGAACTTCTCATTTGAGACTCCATCTCGTGTAAGTAAACTAACATGTAAGCAACGGGTGAGTTTATCGTATTACCTTCTGGCCCTGATCGATCGGAAGGCGCGGGTGTAGGGGAGCGAGCGGTCGGAGTAGCGCCTAGAGGCAAAGGATCCGCGCGAGCGCGGCGCGCCCCTGAAAGAGGCGCGTGAGCGCATGGTGCGGCCGCGGAAGGAGCGGCGCAAGGCCCGCGGCCTCGTGGCCGGCCGCACCACCTCTCGCGGCGGGCCCATGCCGCTCGGCTTGCGGTAGCTCTCTCGATTCGGTGACCGTCTGCGATCTTCTCCAGCGAACGATCTCCTTTCGCTGCCGTAACTCTCTTGCCGACCGCCGTATGATCCACCGTAATGGCCGCCACCGTCATGACTACGTCTATCGCTCGAGGAGCCCTGTACACAACTCTCTTAGGTTCTTTCGACACGCTTGACATATAAAATAGAATAAAGTGTGAAAAAATTAAGCTGTAAATGGCAGATCTCCTTTACGAGGTCCTCGTCGAAGTGTTATACACTAGTCTAAGGCACCTTTTATAGCAAACTCCTTCTACAAGGTAGGTTTTGTCTTTATCTGATGCGATTGAAGTAATGTTCTTAATACACAGAATTCGCCATCATTATTTCTACTGAATATACAGACAAGACGTCTTTCCCATTCAATTACAGTTGCCTGGTATATTAAAATTAAGCAACTAAACAAAGAATGTTGCATCACGTTCATATTCATACCATGAGGATATAACAAGGTGGTCCCAATATAAATGAGATGATAGGCTGAAGGTAGAATGACTCTAAAAAAATTTTTTCTCACGTGCCATATCATACCCCAGGTTACATTTTCTCATCAGTTTTTGGCAATTCATATATTTAAAAATATCAAAATTCTCATTCTTGGAGTGGCAAGTTTGCATGTATCTCAAGCTCTATATCATAATCAGTACATCACTGTTTAACATAAATCAGCCTCATTTACGACATCGAATCCGAAAATCGATTTTACTACTACTTTTCTCATTTTCTTTTATTTCAAGACAACAATATAGCTATACATATGTGTGTTTGTAATAATGTCACCACATACCGCTGTTTTTATTGCCTGCTATGATCTACAACACAAGTTTTTTCTCCAAGTCTTTTTTCCTCATGTGAAATACATAGCTTAAATACATGTTTGTGTCAGAATATTCATGTTACATTTCTATGATCAATCAGTCTTTTACAATTTGTTTGTGTCTCTTATTCATTTGTGACGGCCATTACACTAACTAAATTTTCTGGACAGTTGTTGATTTTGAAGAAAATAGTGCAGAATGTAACATGACAACTTTACCTAAAAAGTTATGGTATTTCCTTTTACCGCAATAATCCATATCATTATATACTGACCTCCATCCTCATTCTTTTTCTCTCTGGTGATCCTGACCGACCACTGTAATCACGGTTTGAATAGCTAGCGGATTCCTAAAAATAAGAAAGAATATTAAATTCAATTTACTAAAATGGCACACCACCATTTGTGTGAATATTTACAGCATACTTACAGATCGATATGGCTTCTTATAAGAGTCATCAATTCTGTCACGGCCAGAATTGTATCTGCCTCCACTGCTGCTATTGTATCGCGAGTCATTGTTATAGGATGAGTATCCACCGCCTCTTCCCCCACGGCTATCATAAGAACCTCCTCGAGTACCTCTGTATGATCCTCTATAACTACTTCCACGACCGCCACTGCTGTAGGTGCCCCTCCCACCATAGCCCCGACCACGAGATGACATCTAGACCGAAATAAAATAATTAAATTGACATCCATAGGTACCAGTTGCCTGTACATGATTTCTAAATCTAAATAGTCAAAACTATTTATTATGTATCAGTCGCTGTGTACTAGTACCGAGCTGCCTGCCTCTTTGGTCAAGCGGTTTACGTAAGCGACTGCCGATCAAGAGTCTTGGGTTCGAATCCCGGGTCGGGCCAAGTGTTTAAACAGCTTGGAGTTTGGAAGTTGTTGTTGAACCCCCCGTGCCTCTGAGAGCACGTAAAGCTGTCGGTCTTGCGCCTGCACTCTCCCCAGTCGTGTCGGTTACCGTCCTATCGGATTATGAAAGAGACAGAACAAGTGCACCTGTGTTTACACACACACTTGTGCACTATAATTCTTCCAGCATAGTTGGCTGGTTTCTGTTGAGACCGGCCGCTGTGGCCATAATCAACTAGGGAAACATCATTATCGTCATTACTAGTAAGGAGCTGTACGAATTTAGTTAGTCTCTTTAGTGTTTTGCATGTCTACCATATTAGGTTTTTATATGAGCCCCTATGAAATGAAAATACACTCATTTAGTAAGAATCTAAGTTTATACATATACTATGAGTAAATCGTAGGTAAGAACATATGAAAGCCCTTAGAAATAATGATATAGTTTTTACTACTCTTGCCCTTTATTTATTAAAATAAATAAGGAAAATAAAAATAGCCTTTGTTCAGACAAAATACTTAAATTTACATACACAGTTATTATAATTTTTGATTAATTATTTAATATGTCTGACACAAGAGTATTGGAGGTCTGTGTCTATAATAGCCCTTTATTTAGTAATGATTTTTATTTTACAACTTCATGCACATATGCTGTAAATCGGCAGACTTATTGCCCAGCACACTCTCTACCAGCCAATCTTTGGCGGGTGTATATTAAGGAAGACTGTCAAAAGTGTGCTATGGTTGGCTAAAACCTCTTTTAAAGATAATATCACTTGTGCTTTGGTAACTGTTAATAGCACTATAAAGTTATTTATTCATAGATGAAACCACTGAAAATTGGTAGAGTAGTTAACCCTTATTTGGATATAATGAAAAAAAAGTGAATGTAACATTTTACAAATATTTATATTTTTTTACATATTTAAATCCTTTTAAAATCAGAAACTGTACAAATTACTTTTTCCTTTATACCGATTAGTGTCAGTTTCTCTTAAGGAATTCGGTTTACATATTTTATCTCATAAACCTTGATACCTTACTTCACAGAACTTTACATCCAAATGAAAATGTTCAACATATTCATCACTCATGCTTTCTATTCTAGGTTTTCAGGAAAAAATCTCAAGAGGGAATGAAAAAATAAATTTTCAATGACCAATGATAAATTTTCTGTTTTGTTATAACGAACTGCTTTGAACAAATACCAAGCATCTTTCTCAACACTGGATAAGTGGTGGTCATAATTGTTAAACTTTAATAATTTTTAATTTGGCAAACTTAAAATATTCCATTGTGAAATTTTGCATCAGAGAGTTTGGGAAAGACAGTTTTTAAATATGCAAAAGCAGAGTCATTTTTGTCAAGTGCTATTACAATTTTTTTAAAAAGGTAGAATCAATTTTTTTTAAAAAAATCTATGAACATACACCATTCTTTAGGATTGTAAGCATCTAGCCCATAGAATTTAAAAGACCACAAACACCACGGCACTTAAAATATTCATACCCATAATACAAGCTCTGCTTAGCTTAGGTCTAGATGGTGTTGAGTGTTAGGTGTCCAAAATATTTACTTATTAATTCATCCTTTGATTCTAAATATCTAAACATAAAATATTCAAACTGAGTCTATCAATTGCTATTTTTGCTAGGTAAAAGTAACAGTGTATAGAGTGATTTGTTGATTTTCTCCACATCATTGGAACTCCAAATTGCAAATATTTTATATGCTTCTACAACTTTTACATATTAGTCCAGGAACCCATCTTTTTGTAATATTGGTGACTGGAATTTGGAAGTATTGAAAATGTCTGTTTTACTGTTTCTGTTATGGGTGGCTTTGTCAAAATAATTTTATCATTTGACAATTGATAAACTTGATTGCCTGAATAAGATTGTTTCAAAACTTCTTGTATCTTAAATTTTTAATGTAATGAAATTATGTAAAATACTATTTTGTGATGTTGTATGTTTGGGTAAACAAACTTTTTTTTAGTTAAGTATACATAATAATCGGAATCTACTTTGTGTGTGTTGACAACATAAAATATAAAGATTCATGATAGAGGTTACTGTGAGTTTCAATTTAACTTGTAAGGAGAGGCAGAAATAAGCATCTTTTTGTAAAAGTACATACACAAAACCTATTTGTGAAGATGGAAGAACATGATGGAGAATAAGTAAGTGTACACCTAATTTTTTTTCTTTCCCCCATAATATTTTTTCTGAATAACATAATTATGTGATACTAGGTGTTGCCCACAGCTCCACCCTCGTATTTGTCAGTTATCGTAGCATATAGTAGTTCTGATGTAAAAGCTTTTATATATTGTACAGTTTCATTTAAATCCATTCAGTAGTTTTTACGTGATAGAATAACAAACATCCATGCTTACAAACTTTTGCATTTATAATATAAATAAGATCTGTACTAATCTATTTAAAAAAAAAATTTGCTGAGAACATTTATACAATAGTTTTCTTACTTTCTTACAGATATAGAATATCCCAGTTAAGATCTATTGCACTTTATTAAGAAAACAAGTTTGTCAGAATTGATACATAAAAGTTGACAAATTTAACCTTCAGTAGTATTTATTATTCCATCTCTCTTTACAATTTTATTCAGATCTTATAGGCCTAAGAATGATGTCAACTATCCTATCTTAAGCACACCTGTAAAACACACATTAAAATAATAGATAAACAATGGTGCTGAATCTCTTTACGCATAATTGAACTAGCATTCATCTGAAAATTTCTTATGGTAATAACGAAATTTGCACCAGTATCACTGTTAGTGTTAAAAAATTGTTTAAAGGGAAAATTTATCACAATATTTATTTCTGCAATTTGTATCACATATTATGAGTTTTCTTTTCAATTCATCTGAAAATTTTATGTCATTAGCAATATTTGAAGTGAGATTTTACATCCTCTTGTAAATAAATTTTATTTATGAATAGCAAGTTATAATTTTAGCCTACAATAAATGGAATCAATAAATTCATCTCATGATTTTACGAAAAATAACATTTTCAATTTCTGTTGTAACAAATAATTTGCATCACATTTATTGTGAGGCAAATTATCAAGGCAAGTCTTTGGAGTTGAGCATTGCAGACCAAGATTAGCTGCTTCCTGCGATGTTATGCGTGGTTGTATTTGTACCTTTACATCAACAACTGCATCACAATAAGAGTACCCAAAGTTACTCCTTATAGAAGTCTCGTCAACTTACGTCCAGCCGTTCGAGAGATAACGCCGGATTAGACAACAGGCTCAAACGCATATGCAATTACTTTATCAGCAAACCATAATGTCCCACTGCTGGGCTCGGGTCTCCTCTCAGAAGAGGTTAAGGCCATACGCTGGCCAAGTGCGGGTTGGCGACTATGCAATTACTAAACTTTAATTTGTATAGATAATACTAGCGGTACACCAACAAATTAAAATCAGTAAAAATAGGTGCAAAGCATTAATTTTGGGTTTTGCACACTAAATTGCTAAAGTTAGGTTTGCATGGCTGAGCCACGTTGGAACCCTTTACTTTGGAATATTATCTCGTATAGTTAAGAAACAACTACAACCAATGTGATAACTCTTTAATAAATTATTAGTCAACTAACATAATGAGATCCGATAAGTTAATTTTCGCTGCCACAACGCCGAAAGAAATGGCGTCTATTCCCTCTAGAAATTGTACTAATACTTACTACATGAATACGAACGTAAAATTTTATAATAGATATTACGATACTGATTATTAGTTACTAAAACTTACCTTTATATAATTGAGAACACTTACACTGACTAAGTATAGGAATTTCTTACTTCATAAACTGAGTTTACTACTATCACGCGAAAGCTAGCGGCACAGCTATAATGATTGTAGTGTGATGTGATAGTGTCGCTATATGTGTGTAGCTTTAAGTGGTTTTGGGATTCTACCGTACACAAAACTACCATTTTGCATTTAAATAATTATAAAATGTTGTTGTTAAATGGAAAATGAAAGTTTGATTGAGATTCATTAAATGAGAATAATTTTAAACTGCATAAAATATTGGTGTCTTACGATATTACAAATGAAAATATTTTACTATTTCTCTTAAGTAAAAAGATAAGATGTGACATTTTAAATATTTTTTAAATAAACTTAAAGATTTAAAGGGAAATTTTTTTTAGAAATTTCTTATTAAAATTCTAGAAGCACTAATACAGTCCATGACGCATTTATAAAGTCTCTAAATAGTAGAAATAGTCTTTTACTGGTTACACCGTCCTCCGAACCAGTAAAACTAAATAAATTAAAAAATCAATACCTTAGACAAACATCTTCGTCATTAAGTTAAGAAATTTAATCTATTAAAATAAAATTTTATACTATAGAAATATTAAATATTGTTGAGAATTGATCAAATTGACGCTAGT
>PKRV01002434.1:0-100437 GCA_003709505.1 Hyphantria cunea
ACTACAGCATTCGTAATATAAGTACTAAATTATAAGTTCAAAAATAGCTGTGTTTGTCTGATTGTTAAACATTCACGGGTAAATCGCTATGAAATTTCAAATTTTGTATTCAAGAGTAACTTAGGCCATATTTTATTATGATTGAACAAAAAACTCAGTCAAAAATAATAATATTTGTAAATCAAGTCGATAAAATGCAGGCGGTTTACGTCGAACAAAGTGGGCACGCGTTGGCTAATATTAAACACACTGATTTAATGATATACCGATTGACTGCCTCGATAGTCTAGCGGTTGGCGAATACGATTCCCGATCAAAAGGTCTCAGGTTCAAATCCCGGGTCGGGTCAAAAAGTCGAATAACCTTTCCATCGGATTATGAGAGTGAGAGGGAATAGAGAGTTTCTTTTTTATGGAATAGGGAGCAAACGAACGGATTTATTGCTTATATAAGATAGTAAGCGATTACCGGCACCCATAGACACCTGCAACACTACAGGCGTCGGCGTTGTCGGTATTTAGGGGATAGATAGAGGGGGAGGCGTTGTGGTATGGTCCTCTGGTGTTCTCACTTACAGGCGGCAACACATCGCAGGCGCTGTTGTACACCGGTTTTCCGAGAACCGGAACAGAGAGTGCATCTGTGTTTGCGGTCACACTTGTGCATAATATCTCCTGCGTAGTTGGCTGGTCTCCGTTGAGACTGTCCTGGAGAACAACATCAATTTATACAAGAAGAAACTACCTTTTAATTCTGGAGAGAAAATTTGTACCCATAAATATTGTAAGCTGAAATATGGACACTCACTGGTTGAAAAGAAATGTGTTTTCCCTGAAAGTATTACTCTATTTATTAATATTACTTAAAGGGTAGTAAAGTAGGGGTCGAGTCTCGCGAGGCTATGAAAATACCGAACAAGATCTTCGCTTTTACGATTTTCTTATGTTGCTAACATTTCAATATTATGTAAAAATATATCTTGCAATAAACTGTTAATCTAAATTGTTAATATAAAATATACTTTTTGTCTTTTTCTTGTTTTGGTGTACCCAATGTCACTCTAACGACTAAGACGAATCTCTACACACATCCTACGTAAAAATACTACAAGCCGTTTAAGTTCTAGGGCGTGCCAATATACACACAATATAAACTCTCACAGTCGGGTAATTATAAAGAGGTAATGTTTGTGAGGTTGTAGAGTCCAATCTCTTTATCTAGCGAACCTATTTTAAAAATTCTTTTACTAATAGAAGGCAAGACATTATTTGTGAGTTTCATAGGCTATATATAGCCTTATTCTGTGATATGAACTGTGAAATAAATCAAAGGTATGTAACATAAAATCTTCATTAAAAGAATGAGGGTAGAATGACAAAAAATGCTAGCTACTAAAGCACAAAACCTACCAAGTATACAAAATGATTCATTATAATCGGTTGAGCCGTTTTGGAGAAATGCGACCATAAAAACAGTGACACTGTAAGCATTGTATTTACTATTGTGGCTTGCACATTTTTTGTTTTAATTAAATATAATAAGTCTTGATATGAAATTAATTTAGAGAAGTATATATAACGCTTTTTTATGACATGAGATTGCAAACTAACAGGTGAGCTGGTAGTTAGTGAATACCGATTCACATAGGCCAGATCCACGTTTCTACATAAATGGTTACGGGTCGACCGAAGTGATACCACGGCTTCACAGTAAACAGGTGTGAAACTGCGCCTGCGCTGAGTTTTACCGAGTGAGGGATCCTCCCTTACTCGGTAAAACTCAGCGCCGGAGGCATATATCCCAACTCATGTTACAGTGTTATGTACATAACACTTCACAGTGTTATGTGCATAACACTTTACTAAATAAACTCTTTTAGCTTTATAACATTTGTTCACTGCAATGTTAGTTAAAGCATTCTCTTATTAGAAAAAGTTAGCGTGGCTTGAAGTAATTTCATAAACTCAAAGCTAGACAACTGCGTGTTCATATTTAATTAACGGGATTGATGGTAGAAAATGTAATATTAATATGTGAATTGAAACGAACTAGAAGTTATTAAAATTAAATTAAATTTTCCTGGAATTTTAGAGCGCTAACATTCATATTACTGAGGTTTTTAACCATAGTGATATAATGTAAAAACGTATTCTGTATTTTAGTAGTGGTTAACATAGAAAGTAAAAGTCTATAGTTGTTTATTGTCATGACTTATTTATTTTCATTTATAATTTATGGATACTAGGAACTCAGAATGAAAAGTATTAAAAAATATTGTAACAGACGTGTATATAGTGCTTGCACATACCGAAGCATAGCTCTCTCATGGGAATTGTGCAATGTGAGTCTGGTTATCAGAATCTAAAGCATCCTCCCCTTGAATCGAGCAAGGAAGAACTCACACTGCAGCTATCCATAGACGGTGATAACCACTTACCATCTGTTCCCCCTCAATCTCCCTTCCCTTTTTCAACTTTTTTTGGGTTTGTTCTACGAAATTTCTTCTTACTTCTCCTTTATCACTCATCAGTTCACTGCTTACTCCCTTCCATGTCTTCTCTCACGCAATCCATTCATTTTTGCTTCGGGGGCCCGCTACTTTTATATCCGTCGACTTTAAATCTTGAAACTTTCTTCAATACATGACTGCCTCGTAAGTGCAGTGGTAGCGTACGCAACTGCTGAGGTCTCGGGTTCGTTTTTCGGCTCGGACCAGATATTTGTATAATCTTTAGGTGTTTTCTATGTATAAAAGTATAAGTATATGTATTTGTATCAGTTGTTTCGTAATAGTTTGGGACTAGATAGCGTTGTTTGTTAGATGTCCGAAAATGTTTATTGTTTATTTTGCTCATATATACGCATTTCATGTCCATATCAAGATAACCTGTTGGTCATCAACTTTCGTTCGTTCGTTCGACCCCCTTTATCATATAAAAGATGTGACGTCATAAACCTTCCAATATATTAAACATAGGTTCTTGTATATAAGGATTTAACGATTTCAATATTTTTACGAAAAATATGACGGTTGTCGCGCTAAGACATCGAAATATTAGGTTTGGGCGCCAATGGCCAATTTCCGCGATGTTCCACATTCACAAAAATTAAATAAAGGCTACTGTAATTTAGTTAACTGTCGGAAGGATGAACGAGCTGTTTGTTTCCGTGAAAATAATACTCTTAGGTGATACAGCGTTCGAGATAAATGAAGTTGTATGTATCAGAAAATATATTGTAGAGAAACTTTTGTTTCTGTGTGTATCAAAATGAAGTAATTTGAACGGTGTTGTTTTACCTCACATGTCACAAACGCTCCAGTGATTTGGGCTGTAGGCCTTGCCTAACAATTATACATACATACTTTACAAAAAACTCAACCCTCCTTCTGGCGCTGTCGGATAAAATACTGAGGCGGGGAATAGACAAAACAATCTCTGAAGCAGTGTTGTGGGTTCAAATCCCACACACACACTTTGTGTAATAAATTGCTGTTCTGGGTCTTAGTGTTCTTTGTGTCCGTTTCATGTATATATGTAAAGTCCCCCGCGACACAGTATGTATATTCATAATACGGTAGATGTCTTATTTATTTTTTTAAAAAGAATTATTAATACTTTTAAACCGTCTTTCGAAAAAAATAATTCAAAATTATTCACTTAATATCTCATAACCATTTCATTACAAATTGCTAGCGGTACTGGATCTGCCTTTCTCCTTTCTCCTTAATTAATTGCCGATTTTTTTGAGTTTCGCTGCTACCGTGGTCAGCATGAATTTTTTTCTTAGGGATTCGAATTCACGATATAACCTAATTAAACACGTCACAATCATGAAAATATTCCAAACCCAAGAGTAGGATGCCATATAACAAAACCTATAAACCTTTTAGAATACTTTAACCTCTCCAACATATTTTCTTTGAGAGTGAGTGAATGGAAAAAATTCTAGTATTATCGGTCGAAGGACGACCCGAGACGGTTTTATGTCCTCAAAGCCGTTTTACGATCTTGTCCGCGGATAAAAACCGGAACCGCCCCGCTCCTTTAATCAATACCGATTTTCATGTAATACTTTTTTTCTAGTTTGAATATGAATAAATGTGGAGGGTTTTTTTATATAATTGTGAGGATCCAAACACGGGAGGGTACTACTAATTCAGGCTTTTAAATTACGGTTACTAAAAGTACGGCAGGTCATGGTGTTTCATGTGTTTTCAAATTGATGTAGCCTAGTAAAAGTGAAAACGGCGAATATACAAGTAAAAAAACCCGACTGCGCCAATATCTTACATCTTTATTGAAATAAATTCAGGTTTTTAAAAAAAATAAAACCTATAAGTTATATATAAATACGTTCGTAATCACGTAAGTCTTGATTTTGAACTACACTCGATGTATTTATAAAATCATTTTTTTGAGATTTCTTTTGGCGCCAAAAATTCTTAATTTTGTTTTTTTTTCTTTAATTTTGATGCACCCAGTGTCACTCTCACGACTAAGACGTATCTATTGACAAACTTACATATAAATACAATAAGACAACAGGCTCTAGGGCGTGCCAAAGAATTATACATACATACACTCGAAAACATAACCCTCCTTCTTTCGCAGTTGGATAAAGTGGTAAAATTTTTTTCTCAATGTGGAGGAACAGGCCACATGTCCCTCCAACACAAAGGGAGGATCCTCCGACCAGGCGAGGTGATCATGCCTGGCGGGCCACTGCCCAACGGTTGATGTTGGGAAGTTGTATATATGTTAATCGGCGCGAGAACTTCTATTGCGCGATGTAGGATTGGCAGCTTCTTCGTACACTACGTTACTCCGTAGTTCAGTGTATCTTCAGTGGATGGCGTTGTCATATATTTATGTTGACGCTGTATGTGGAAGTCGCCACATCAACAAAAAAATAAATATCTATTTCTTCAGATAATAATGTAGGTTAAATATTGAAAATTTAAAGATTATAGTTGTGCATGAACCTATTTATACACAACTACACCCATTCACGCACATACACATACGCACACATATCGTACCATATACGAACATATCAGCTAAACTCAACACATTTATATTTAGATTTGCCCAAATAACCACATACAATTTACCCCATTTGAGAATAAACATCGATACTCTAAAATGCACCCAAAGCGATAGACGTTGCAGTCAATTGAAGCTTTTATCTGCAAACTGTAAGCTGCTTATAATTGTGCTGACTTTACGCAAATATCTCCCGACTGTGCCGTTTTCTCTTTGTGCATTGGAAACTTGCCTTCTATATATGTATATAATGCTTTTAAATGAGCAATCCTTGTACAAGTATAACGTAAGTCTCGAAAACGGCTACTCGAATATCTCGGAATGGAATTTGGGTTGCGATAAATCGATATAGCAAGGATTCATTTTTAGAAAATGTACCAAAATATATATTGAAATAGCTTTTGCCACTCGCAGAAGTAGACATTTTCATCCTCCCTTTTACACCCTTAGGGGTGGCATTTCTAAAATTCCTTTCTTAATGCTTGCTCACTTACGTTATATGAACCTACATTAAAAAAAATGCACAGCCTGCGTTGATCTCTGGGTAGCTTAGTCAGTCTGTCACCTTCCTCTTTCATATATAAAGATTATAAAGTTGGTCTAGATTTCTACAAGGAAGAATCACAAAAAACACTTTAAAATGAAGTTACAGAATAATACTAAATTATTGTTTTGTTTATATTATTATCATCTCAAGGGACATGCGTCTTCTACTGTACATGGGCATAGTACAAATTTCTCTACAAAATCCAGTTCTGCGCTGCTCGCATCCACTTTAGTTGATTCTAGAAGTGATCGATATACTTTTGTGTAACTTAAAACCTTAATAACGACTTTAATATATTTTTAAGCTCTTTAAGATTGTAGAAACCTGTATTCTTAAAATAAGCCGTGACTTTGTTTTATCTCCCTTTATTTTCACGTGGTGAAGTTGATGAAATATATCATTTTAGTAAGTTTTATGGAAAATGTTAGCCATAAAACTAAATTAGTCACTACCCATTGTAAAGTTATTATGAAATTGTGAAGGAACGGATCACATGTCCCTCAAACCCAAAGGGTGGAATCTCCGACCAGGCGAGGTGATCATGCATGGCGGGCTACTGCCCTACGGTTGATGTTGGGAAGTTGTCTATATGTTAATCGGTGCGAGAACATCTATTGCGCAATGTAGCTTTTTCGTATACTATGTTACTCCGTGATTCAGTGTATCTTTCGTAGATGCCGTTGTCATATGTTTTTTTTTGATGCCGCTGTATGTGGAAGTCACCAAAAACTTATTTTGAATGGAAGCAGCCACTGGGCAGCAACACACTCTGAGTTCAAAAACCCCTATAACACAATATATATTCATGTTCTGAAACTATCTATTGGTATCAATTATCCAGAAACGTTTGCGGCATGACTGAAATTAATTGTGTTAAGTTATACAAGGTCAGACTCTGTTCCCTTGATACTTTATTTAAGTAGCAAAACTACGGCGTGGTGGTGGTTTCAGTCATCATATGGCCCAAGATTTTTTGTAATAGTCCTGCAAAAATCCTGGAGGAAAAAAGTCATGTTTAAACTATTTACAGCGAGTTCAGTCGAAGAAATTAAAACTATTGATTATTGAGATGCAGACACTTTTGAGTCTGAAGTCACACTGGACTTGTATTTGTGCTTTCAAGAGCTCTAAGGGGCTTTAAACACATTGACAAGTTGCAGACATTGTTGCCTGATCAGAGATTCTGTTCGTAGGTGGTACTTTTATAAGGAAGTAAGTACAATACTTTGAGGACTCATCCACTTTATGCAAATTATTTGCATTGTGTTCGGATAAATTTAGAACGGGAAAATCTGTTAGTCAGCGCTGTGTAAATGCACATTGCATTAAAATTATAAGGAACATTCACGGAAATGATAAGTGAGTGTAATCCAACAAAAAAATTGTGGGTTTTCTTGGAGCTTTAGTAATGGAAATGAATATTGGAAGTAATAGAGACGTTTTGTTTAGAAATAAGTATCGTCTTCACACGAGGCCCTTATAGCCTAGTTGAATTAGTTTATTAGAAATAAACAGCGAGGGTAAGCAACGACGGCGCGGTCAATACCTGGACGGGTGACCGCTGGTGGCATGATACCATCAGCATTTCCATAATTCGGAGCTCATGTTAAGCCATCGGTCACGGTTGTGAAGCTTAGGCCTTTGGGCGGCCTGAAAACATCCAACGGAAAAATTACGTAGCCGCAACATTGTCTAGCTAGTCCCCAACACGCACTGTGCTAGGGTAGGAACGTAAGGTTTTAACCCTCTCCTGAGAGGAGACCCGATCCTCAAGTGAAACATTATGGGTTGTTGATGAAGTATCGTTTTTACATAGTTAAAATGAAAAATCATTATCTTTAAATAAAAAAATCTGCTAAATATTTAACTTCACGGCATTTTCCAATATCCATATCACACGACGTCTGTTAAATGCCACCATATTCCTGGTTTTATTAAGAGACAGCGCGATGTGCACCGTTGCGAAAATTTCTGGCTATTTTCTCGTGTAGGTCTTTCTCGTGAATGCTATTGCTATTTTTAAGCTGCAAAAAGAACGACGTTAATGGATGTAAAGAACCATCTTTCGACATATCTCAACGGGCTCAAAAGTGATATAGCGGTTTCGTTGAAGAGCTCAGCACAACTTTATTTTTAGCTGCCTCGATGGCGCAGTTATCGCATATGCAACTGCTGTGCTTTAGGTACGTTGAAATTCCAGGGATTTGCTTTCTAGGGTGCACCTGGTTCCCCGGCTTCTAGTACCTGAGACGTTCGAGTCTGACATGACACCAGACAGTTTGGTAACCGAGGGGATTTCCACACTGAAAAAAAGGGCAACATTATGTTGGGGTTAAGCTTTCAAGCTCAAGCTGACGGGGAAAACCAACGGGTGACAAGACGTCGAATGAATACGTCAGAGGAAGACTAAAAGAGCGCCAGTAGGTTAACATCGTGTGGACATGTGACGAGGAAAAGGTAGTGAAGAAAGATTTACGTTTGTAAACGTTGATGGATTTTGCGAGTTACGTGTAGAAGATGAACAATTGAAAGATAGTTAATTGTGTGAAAGACGTTATAGGTTGAGCAGTAAACCGACTAGTTATAGAAGGTAATAAAAGAAGGACGGTAGCCAAAATATATTTGGGAACCGCATAAAAACAAGTTTCGATGTCCACCGCTTATTCGCCATTTCCAAAACCCTCCAAATGCAACACATTTAATTCAGTATATCTAACAGCTTCCCAACATAATTGAGTTACAACCCGGCACGCCTAATTCCTTCGCAATTATATTTTCCAATTAAATTTTCCACTTTTCTTACTCAGATAATGGATTTCGAAACAATTTTCATACAGTATTTTGTTGTTTATAATTAAAAAAGGGTTTCGCTGAATGTAATGTGGTTCTGAAGTCAATTAAGAATAATATGATGTTGCGTTTTAGATTTTTGGAACAATAATTTAGGGTTTAACCTTCATTTTTGTCGGTCAGTTATTACGTATAATTGAAATAGATGAAGAATACATAATTTTCTCAGTTGTATACTGATTAGGCTATATATTACATTTAGTTCTTCATAGATCATTTTGAGGTTTGGTATAGAAAAAAGTAAGTAATGCCGGGTGATTCTCTGTCCGATGGAATTCAGAACGAAGTTATTACTTGTAACAGCGTGGGAGATCCACGCTTTGGCATGCAAGGAGCGGCTCGACTGGAGTGATACCACGCACTTGCGCTGTGTTTTACTAAGTGAGTGAGGATACCTGAAGCCCCCACCCCCGCCCCACCTCATATCTTAAAAGATTCTAGCTCCTTGGATTCAAACCTCAGTGGAATTTTAAATGCTGTGAATCTGAACGGAAATTGAACTCGTCACATGTATTATAACAGCCTAATATTCCACCACAGTGATCATTTAGAAACCCTAATTTATCGTTAGTTAAACTGCAGTCAAACTGTAATTATTTGAATCATGCGGTGTATTGTCGAAGTTTAAATTTCATTTGATTCATTGAGATCAATTTTCAATGCGATTAGAGCTGTCAATACTTCGACTTCAATATTAGAATTCGGCGATTACAGCAGTTAGGGGATAGTTAATTATATTATTCGTAAGTATGCGTACAGCGGAGATTACTTATTAACCGGCCGGTCAAAAGGTCTCGGGTTCCGTTTCTGGGTCGGGTTAAAGGTATTAATGGGTTTTTCTTAAAGGAAATAATTAATAACTGCTCGGAGTATAAAAGTTGGAAGTTAGAGGCGCTCATAGCCCAGTTGCACTCGGTGATTAGAAACAATCAGCGAGGGCAAGCAACGACGGCGCGGTCAGTACCTGGATGGGTGACCGCTGGTGGCATGTTACCATGAGCGTCTCCGTGATTCGGAGGTCTCGTTAAGCAGTCGGTCCCGGTTGTTATCATAGGATAACAGTCGTGAAGCTTAGTTGGAGGCCTTCGGGCGGCTTAAAAACATCCATCGGTAAGATTACGTAGCCACAACGTTGTCTTGCCAGTCCCCAACCCGCACTTGGCCAGCGTGGGGACGTATGGCCTTAACCCTCTCCTGAGAGGAGACCCGAGCCCAGCAGTGGGACATTATGGGTTGATGATGTATGAAAGTTGACGCTGACGTCATAAACATCTATGGCAATCGTTATTGGAAAGTCATTGCTCTCAGATGAATATATCTGAGGGCACTGACTGCCAACTAGTTCAATTTTCTGATTCAGTTTGCCCTTAGAATCCGCCAAAACTGATCTATTTGAACTAGTAGCCGACTCTATATAATCTTGGGGATAGTGAAGGGTAAAAAAGGTGATAAATTATGTATACACAGCAATACTAATAAATAATAACACAAGAATAACAACAACACATAACAGTAATAAATAATTTGAAGTAGCTTACAAAGTTGGTTGGGAAAAGGTTAAGGAGATGGTGATTTCTTCGGAGAGATATTCTTTACGTAATGTACTAAGTACCATATTTGTTTTTCGCATGGTTTCATTATTTGCTTAATATTATTTTTATGCAAGCCAAACAACCTTCAACCAAAATCTAGATATTTTTGTCATGGTCCTTTTTTATGGAATAGGGGGCAAATGAGCAGATGTATCGCCTGATGGTAAGCGATTACCGCCGCCCATGCACACCCGTAACACCAGAGGCATCACAAGTGCGTTGCCAGTCTTCGTGGATGGGGAGGGGGATGAAGGGAAGGGTTGGATTATGGGCTTCCGGTATCCTCACTCACTCGGTGAAACACAGCGCAGGCAATGTTTCACACCGATTATCTGTGAGGTCGTGGTATCACTCCGGTCGAGCTAGCCCATACATGCCGAAGCGTGGCTCTCCCACGGTCAAAATAAAATAAAATTAGAATAAAATTAATTCATTCATTAATTAACACATTAATTAATTTCAAAATAAAATTAGATTAAACTTTATGCCTGTATTTAAGATGATATATAAAAATACACGTAATTTTAGGTGGAGGGATTACTTTTAAACTTCATCACGTATAACCAAGGGAGATCTCCTTTATGTATGTATGAGCCTGACAATTGACTCTACTCTGCCTGGTGCAAATGCTACAATGCAGCGTGAAGATCCCAGACTATGGCGGCCTATTAAGATGCTTTAGTGTCATTTGGGCTCCGGTCTCGCCTCTTCAACGAAACACGATAGCATATTATGTCATTTTAAGTCGGTCTTCTGTGAGTGGATTTAATCGTCTCTTAAGGAAATTTACCTCCTATATTAGGAAAAAACCACAACCATATTTTTTTTATAAAAGTAATTAAATAAAACAAGTAATGAATTATTAAAAAAAACCGGACTACTTCGATATCATATATAAAACATATAAGTTATATATATATTCGTAATCAACGTTACGTCTTTTTTTTTATATCACACTTGATGTATTTTAAAACATTTATGTTTTTGAAATGTTTTTTGGGCTCCAAGAATCCTAAGACTAAGACGAATCTATTGATACCACTCACTTCAAAAATCGTCAAGTTGTTAAGGCTCTAAGGCGTGCCAAAGAAACATACATACATACATACACTCGAAAAACATAACCCTCTTTCTTTATTAGTCGGGTAAAAGCCAATGCATGTTCAAATATGTAATAATTTCTTTGCATTCGCCATTTGCATTTGGATAGCTTCCAGAATACATAAAGCTATGTTGCCTTAGGTTTAATTAAAGACTAAGGAATAAATAGAAACTCCTTCGAGGCTACTAATTATAGTAGTTTCAAAGGAATTTCTTTCAAGTTTTTTGATGAATAATATAACTCCTTGACAGGAGTCCTTATCTGTGTTGTGGCGGACTAGAATACCAAGAGACACCCCTACCAACAAGGGAGTAACGTAAGAGCTGGTTAAGGCAGCAAACTTTGTAGGATAATAAGAGATACGAAAAAAATATTACCAAACCCTCTGACTATCGTGGTATTGTATGCCAAAACCACCTTTTAAGAAGGAGTCGGTTTCCAGCTCTATCGTGGAAGAGCCAGTCTTCGGCATGAATGGAAAAAAAAATGGACCGGTTTGACTGGAGTTATACTACGGCCTCATAAAATATCAATGTTAAACAGCGCTTGCACTGTGTTTCACCGAATGAGTGAGGCTATCGGAGGCCCACACGTGATGGGAGGGAAATCTTCGCGCGTGAGTATGACTTCTACTTGGCCGGTTGTTTTATTAATTGTATCACTAGCTCCCATAAGAATATTTTCCAACCGCTCCGCTTCACTCAGACTTCATCATGTCTCTACTAACCAACTTCAATCTGTATGTAAATTGAATAAATATTCTCAACCACTGCCATTAATATTGTATACCTGTTTTCTACTAGACTAGGTCGTTAAAAATATAATAAAAAAATCAATAAACGATTTCCTTGGAGGGTTTAATTGAACGATCTGGTTAAGCCGTTTTAAGTGGCTTTAATCTTTATTGGCATTTAGCTAGCGTAAAATTGCTAATGAGCGCAATCTCTATTCTATGAAGGAGAGCGATAAAATGCTGCTGACGTTATTACTTATGCGGTTCTTAAAAAACAACCTCTTTATTCATAAACGTTATTTAAAGATGAACAATAGTGCTGTGTTATTTACAAATCAACTCAAATCAATTTTTATGGTCTGATCAAAGGTATAATTGTTCTCCTAGAGCTACCTTAGTAAATATATAACTAAAAAGCATGTATTTCCTCACCCTTAATTTTCGTTTCAATTGTTGGAATTTGTTTATTAGTGTTTATTAAGTAATTAATGTTTTCGTTATTGCCTAAATATTGGTAATAGTTAGTTATTGCTATTATTTGATATGGACTTATCCTCAGGTGCAGGCCTCCTTCAGTTTTTTTGACCCATTTCTGTCCTTACCGATAGTTTGCCAGTCCCTTCCTATTAATTTGGTTATATCATCAGCGTATCGTCTTTTCGGTGTCTGAATGATTATTTTTCTTCTGACTTTTTGTATTTTTCTTATTTTTAGGACACTTTTTTCCATAGCTCGCTGTGTTGTTGTGATCCTTTATTGAACAGTCACTTTTTAAAATTTCTTTGAGTAACCAAAATTTCTTCCAGTCTATGTCAACTTTTTTTTACATTGAATGGCCGTTTTCTTCTGTCTGTCATAGTTCTATTTTTTATAAAAGTCATCTCTAATCCTACTCTTGAGCTTGCTCCAATCTCTTGCTAGCGAGAGTAAAGCATATCTTCTAATCCATTTGATCTACCTTACAAGCTTTGATATTTCACAGTAGTTTCATTTAAAACAAATTTATGCCTAGTACTTAGCTCCAAAGTAGATAGATTCATTAACACGAAACCATTGCAATTAACATATAGAATCACAATGGACACAAGCTGCAAAAATACTTACATAGATTGCCAGAGATATTAAAACCCTTACCCGTGTATTAAAAGTTTACTTCTCTTCTAGAAGTAAATTTTCAACACATTATTAAAAAAACACTTTCTAAAAACTCCAATTGATTTGCAAAGACGAAACGAACGAACGACTCTTCATTCGAATGACTCGAAACGGAGGTACAGCGTCATTTTATCGCTGAACACCATACCTTACCTTTGGACAAAGCTGTCGACCCATTGTGCGGTATACTCCAGAATGAGATCTTATTATAGATTGTCGGTTCACAGCAGTAATCGATCTCCTCTAACCAGATAATACCTTTAATACGGTGAGGTTGAATACTGCTTTGTAGGTGGTGCTCAACAATGAAAGCGCCATTTTAGAGGTTTTATGATGGAGTTTTTTTGACGAATACGTACGCAAATTGTGGATGCTTGTTGAGAGTCTTGCATTGTTATATTTGAAGGTTTTTATTACTAAAGGATAAGTTGTATGGAGTAAAGCTCTAAATGAAATCTTTCATAGAAGAAAGTGTACATCCTATGTATCTATTAATGGCTCTTCTAGATAATAGAGAGGCTTTGTAATTCAATAACTGAAATGGTATTTTAATTTAGAAAAAGATTTCTCAATTGTTTGAGATTGTCCTGGTGGTATAATCACAGTAAAAATATTATTAGAAAAATAGGTACGCCCATTTTTCCACTTTATGGCTAATAGACAACTGAATCATTGTTTGAAAACGTGGAAAATTCTAATTGAAACAACATCAGACTCTACAAACAAAAGAAATTGAAGTATTTGTTAGTAATTTCAAATTAACAGCTTCTCACTGAATGCATGTTATCCATGTTATATATAAATACTAGCTGTTGCCCGCGGCCTAGCTCGCGTGGAAGTTGATTATATTATAATATTTAATTAAAAACCGTGTATTATGTATGAATAACATATTGATGTTTTAAAACGTTTTTATTTTAATCAAAAGCTAATAAGGACTTTTATACAAACTTCGGACTCTTATTTTAACCCCTTCAAGAGTAGAATTTAAATAAAATGCTGATATAAGCACTCGTTTATATGTAATCAAAAGTCTGAAGGCAAAGTTTCAAGCTACTAACTTTAAAAAATGACGGACTTTGAGACTAAACTAAATACGAAATGCAAATTCTTATTTAATCTCCTTAGGGGTAGAATATCCAGAAATGCTTAGATACGCATGGTCTACTCATTTTTAATCGGTAAAGATAGAGTTAAAATATTTCGGAAATCTAATACAACGCCATCTAGTCCCAAGCTAAGCAGAGCTACTAGACGCCTAATATAAATACATAAATACTCTTTTTTTGTAAATACATACATATTATACACCCAAACTCCGAAACAGACATTTGCAAATCATACAAACATTTGATCCGATCCGGAAACCAAACCCGAGACCTCAAGCTCGGCAGCCGTATACGCTGCCACTACGCCACTGAGGCAGTTGAAGTAGGAGGGACTTAGGCTACTTTTTAGACTAGTTTCACTCCGTGGTTGTTGTACTGTGGGTAGCATCGCGGGGCTTGGCTAGTAAATTTTATTATCGAATCACAAATATTTTCTTTCTCGAAGATGATTAAAGATCACTTTTATTAAGCTATATGGTATGATTTTCTGTACAAATACCAGGTTTTATAAAATAGTTACATAAAACTAATGTCTTTGGCTCAAAATCCTGCGACGAATGCATTCGTAAACGTAGTATATTTGGATTTAGTGGTTCGATTCGAAACTGACAAAGCTTTTGAGCATATCATGGTGAGCCGATGTCGATGAGGCTTAGATTTTGGGACTTTTTGTGGTCGTGTATTTCATTCAGACAGAATTTAATTTGGTAACGTATTCATTCAAAGAAGTATGTGTACAGGAAGATGACAGAGTATACTGAAGGGTGAGGAGTAATGAAGTGTACAAGAATAGATGGATGGATAACATTAATGGAGAAGAAACTGACATATGAAAAAGGTTAGGGATAAGTAAAGAGTGAATGAATAAAAGAACGTATTTATTTATTCTAGTATCATGCATACAGACTCACACACACACACGAACGCACATACGCACACACGTATGATTACTACACTAAATACTACTTGTGTTCTAAATTGGAAGCTTCTATATCTGCTAGAAGCGCCTTAGAGTTTTGATCATCGGGCAATAAGACAGTGTGTGACAAAATTAATAAACTTTGACTAGTTATAATCCTTAAACTATTGGTTCGATTGAATGAATTTTGAAATATACTAAGATTATACAATATCTGCTTCATCATCATCATCATCATCATCATTACATTAGCCGTTAGAAGTCCACTACTGAACGGAGGCCTCCCCTGTTTTCCAGCCGTTAGCGGCTTGCATCCAACGAGTCCCCACGATCTTAACCCACGATCTTAACTTTTTCTGCCCCATCGGCCATCGGTTTTCCAATTTATGTACCTTGCCCACTGCCACTTCAGCTTGTTCAGTCGCTCTGCTGTGTCGGTAACTTTAGTTCGTCTACGTCGCTGCTTACAGAATGCGTACATAAAATTCTAGCTCCTAATTTTATCCAGAATAAAGTATAAGGGGCTGGAGAATAGCTTGAACTGCTTCCAAAAAAGGATAGTTCGGCCATGCACTTTTTTAGTTCGACTCCCCACCGGCTCGGTTAGACAAAAAAAATGTCCATCAAAATAAAAAAAAGCGAGTTGATAAGATAAGAAACTAAGACAGTATCATAAAATTTAAATTAAGTTACCTACACAAAGTTCACAAAATAATCCACAAATGGTTATGGATATAGAAGAGCGACTCTTAAAATGTCCTATAACAATTTCGTATTATTTATTTAGGACGAACTGTAGTAGAATTCAGCCATTAGGGCTACCACGAACGAATAAGCCAACAGCTTTTTTATTCGACTAATAATAATGGCTTACAGTCGAAATTGTTATTTAGAAATTTAGACAGATTTTAAATTCTACTTTTTGGATTTGTTTCGTCTTTAAGTTGAAAAGTTCTTTTATTATTCCAGAGATTTTGTTTATTTGCTTATCTGTTTTATGATCTGAGGGTACAGTGAAAAAATACTAAAGGGCAAGTTGTAATTGATTCTGGGTATCTCTAAAATGTGTGATATACTCTGACATTGCCATAAATGCCAGAATATGCATAGATCTTTTAAGAAATAAGTCTGGCTAGACAGACACGCGAAATGTGAATTCTTGGAAAATAGAAAATACCTATAAATCGTTAAAATTTACTAACTACATGTTTTATGTATTTTCTAATTCATTTACTGTTGATTTATTTTTAATAATGTTTTTTTTTTTAATATTTGTTTGTGATATTAGCTTTCTGACATAATTAGAAGATGATTGTATGTAGCTGCATAACCAAGTTCCAAGCGGCATAAGATTCTTTAACTTTAACTAAATAATGCACTGTGATGGAGTGTGCATTTTTCAAGACAACTTTTAACAATCCAATAAAACCAATCGGTGTTTTTACCATCATCATCGAATTGCCACCTGCTGAATTTCTTGTCCAGAAATATATCCTCTAAGTCTCTAATAAATGATTTTTAGTTTCACCAAGTGTACGGTAGTAACTTCAAATCAGTTGATAAAAAAAAGGGTAATTATGACAAAGTATTTTGTTTCCTAAATAAACATAACTGTCAACATATTTTGTAATGCGTTCCTTTTACTTTTATTGGTTTAATAGTAAGTCACTATTTTTGTTTTGATTGTGTTCATTTCAAGTCCGACTTTTTGATGTTCCTGATCGAGCTTCGTTACCATTTGCTCCAAGTCTTAAGATGTTTTTACCATTATGACAATATCATCTACAAACCTTAGATGATTGAAGTACTCATCGTTTATCAGCGTAATAACTATAACATGGAATAAATTTTAGGCGTTGAAAGAAATATTGAAATGACAACCTACAGTTGAAATGTACTGTCATGGACACTTATATGGACATATATGGCTGTCAAACCTGGATATTTAGAAAAAATAGAAAACAAAAAATAAACACACGAGAGCGATTTTGAGAAGCTTAATAGGTATCAGAAAACCTTTTAAAATAAGAAGCGAGGAAATACGAAAGAAAACAAAGATTACAGATGCACTGAGTCAGTTATTAAAAATGAAGTGGCAATTGACTGGTCATGACAATGGAAGGGACCATCAGGCAAAAGAAAAGCCGGTAGACCTAAGCAGCGATAGGCCGACGATATCGTGCAGACAGTGGGGAGAGATTGGGTTGATCAGGGAAAGGGTAGAGAAAAATGGGGGTGATTGCTTTATATACTCAAGAAGGGGTCTTATCCTAAACTAGATATAAGTTTTCCATACACCCACAAGCCAAAGTAAGTAAGCCAAAGAGTAACCACTTGCGCTGAGTGCGCAAGATGGCTGGCAGGAACTGTATGTGAAAAGCCCAACCTCGATCAGAGTGGAGTGACAGAGGCCTATGTCCAGCAGTGCAATGCAGGCTGATGATATCGATGACGGTGAACTTGACTAACTCAGTAACCGTGAAAAGAAACTTTGGAAAGAATATCTATGTGAACTAGCTGTAATTGTTTTTTCACTACAATTTTATATAAGTACTCGTAAAAATAGGCTCATTACAAAACATTCTTAAATATCCTAAAATTATAATGTAGAAACTGCCAGCCCTAGCTTATTTGGACATTGTCTCAAAATGGGATTCAACTTGAAATTTAATTATTCGTAGAGATATTGTTATATTTATATCTGACATTAAACAATGTTTTATTCTTCATCCTTTATACTGAGAAACCTGTTTGTATCCTGAATTTGAATGAGCATGTCAAACAATGTACTAAGACCGATGTACATCATCCATGCTTGCTTTCTATTGATGATGTATTTCCTTTCTACATGAATACTTATACATTTGGTTTGTATTTTTGGGAACATCTAGTTTAACATCTAGATTAGTTTTATTTAATTTAGATTCAATATGAGTAACACAATAGAAAGGTAAAAAATAATACTTTTTTTATGGTTCCACACCTCAAAAGGAAAAAACTGAAACCCTTCTAAGATCAATTTGTTGGCCGTCGGTCTGCCGGTCAAGGTCCTTTGTTCCAAGAATACGTCGAGGTATCAAGCTGAATTTCATATCAAATACTCAGGTTTTCTGTTGGAGTTGGAGGAGCTGTAAAAAATCAAACTTCTAAGCCAAAATTATAAAAAGAATATAGCCGTTAATGCTGCAAATTTTTGACACTCGCAAGGGAATCAAAACCTATAGGGTGGACTCATCTTGATATTTGGTAAGTAGCAACGTCTTGCAGTACAGATATAGGGAAAATTACGAAAAACATAAATTTTTAGCTGCATCAAATTTTTTATTTACAGGTTTGTATGGAACACTCGGTGCATGAGTCCAACTCGTACTTGGCCGGTTTTTTTAAACCTGACCTCACAAGGAAGGTCATAACGCAACCAGGGTACATCAAGACTGTTGCTTGCATTCTTATTAGTAGCGAGTTGAAGAACTTAACATATTGAGGGCCTTTCGTGCCCCGTAAAGCACAGTAAGCCAGTCCTGGTTGGCAATCATTAATGGTAGATGGTACGTTAAAAAAAATTGACATAATAATATATATTTTTTTAAATTGTCCCCTGGCCCTTCACGAAATAATTCAAAGTTAAGTCGTATCGTTGTGGACTTAAAGCTGATTCAAATCTGGTTTGAAACGATAAATTTCAAAAACTGTAAAGCAGTTAAATACAAATTTTGAAAAAAAATTGAGCCAATATCACTCAGGCATTATTACGAATCTATTGACATCTAATTCATTAGAATCGGTTCAGTACTGTAGACGCTAAGGTAGAAAATACATAGACTATCGAAAATTCCTTTCTTTTTGGTTTCGCCGTAGTCAGTTAAAAAGAGGCTTCGAAGATGTTTGATAGCAGTTTCTCCAATAAACTTTTCAACCCATTGTCTAAGGCATCAATAGCGAGGTTTAATCTTGAGGAATAGACCACATAATTACTGTGTAGTGTACATAACGAGCGTGCCAATACAGTAAAGGAGTGAAATTGTATCCTTATGTTAACACATGTCGGTAGTTCAATACTGTGAGCTATGAATAGAGGTTTGTGTTAGAGGATCGCTTTGAGCTGTACTCAGCTTTGAAGCCTATTGAAGTTTCATAGACAGACTGTCTTTTAGCACAAACTCGTGATAATTGAGGATTCGATTTTGAAAATCATTTGATGTCTACGAATATGGTGAATATAAATAAAGATAGGTCTTTGAACGGCTCAAACAGCTAAGCAAAGATCGACCCTTGTCTAGTAAAGAGAATGAGCAATTCTATTCAACATGGCATTGCTGCCAATCTTTTTGGAATGCTAAAAGTCGGAGCACATTCCTAGGGATAGTGACCTGCCTTTAGAAAGACTGTAGTCATCCCGAGATCTACCTTAATTTTAAAGTGATGCAGAGAGGATATAAGAAACCGCTGATGCGTTCCTGGAGCTTCTCCTGACTGAAGAGGTAGACCGTGGTGGGGTTTAGTGGGTAGGCCGGTTTTCCGGGAGTCCTACACACGCCCTACGTCTCCCCTACGGAGGGTATGGCGCGAAAAGCATTCCACGCATAAAAAAATTACACTCAGGTCCTTTCCCGCCATGAGTCGTTCGTATTCTAAGTTTAACGTTGTAACCATCACGATTCGTATAATATTATTGTTGTTGTACTTTTACAACCGCGATTAAAACCGCGGGGCAAAGCTAATCTAAAAAAGTAGGCTAAGTAACTCCTTATTACATCTGCAGTGATGTCCAGACAAATTGGGCTAGGCGTTCCAGAGATGGCTAATGTCTGGAACGCCTGCGCCAATTGTCAATTGGCAACAAAAAAAATACAGACAGTTAAACATTTTTTTTTATACGTACACACTATACATACATATTCATTTAGTAAAAGTGGTTATTTATATATATTATAAATAGAGACTCCAATGATGACAATGATTATTTTACTTAATTTTATGAGTTAATGGAGTATGGACATTATGGGTTGTTGATTGATTGATATGAGTTAACGTTATAACTTTTGAGTGGAGTTAAGTTCTTACCATATTCATTTACCCGTAACACTATCATCATCATTATCATGATGCTTCTTCATCATCAGTCCATTACTGGATACAGGCGTGTGTTTCCCTGCGTGGAAATTGAACCTGCCAATACTGACGTAACCATCGGATGTCCCAACTTAAAAAGGATGTCGTAGTTGTATGTTTATATATCAAACATTTCCGCATAAATGACTGCGGCTTACTGCATGTTAACAAGTACCTAACGTGTAACAGTTCCGTCACTATTAGTATAGTGTGGTAGGATCTCAATGCGATTGTTATATGAGGGACTAGACGCCAATATCCTTTACTTATTTAAAACCTGGTTTGAATATAAATCTATTCCCACGTATATGTAAAGTTTCTATACAAATAAATAAAATTGCAGAGTCTGTTTGCAATATTAAAACAATTATTAAAAAAATTAAAAACCCGACTGCGTCAATATCATATATACAATATACAAGTCATATCATCATCGGCCTATCGCAGTCCACTACTGGACATAGGCCTCTCCAATTGCACGCCATTTGATTCGATCCTTCGATCCTCGTATCCAGCTCCTGCCAGCCGTTTGGCGCAAATCATCACTCCACCTGGCCTGTGGATGTCCTACACTACGTTTGCCGAGACGCGGTCTCCACTCAAGAACTCGTTTACCCCAACGGTTATCGGTACAGCAAATGTGGGCAGCCCATTGCCACTTCAGCTTGCTATTCCTGTGGGCTATGTCGACGACCCTGGTTCTTTGTCGGATCATCTCGTTTCTGACGCGATCCTTTAGAAAAACGCCGAGCATAGCCCTCTCCATAGGACGTTTTGATATAAATTGAACTTATGGATAGCCGCCCCGAGCCGATGAACCATAAATTGAAAATAAATAGTAATGAACCTGTATCAGTTAATGGCCGACGATAATGCCACGAGTATTCTCGGGTTTTGATGCGCATGCGACCACTTTTTCCCGAAAAACGCCTTTCCTTGATTTTACACAATTTGTTCCATATCCCAGCTGTCCACTTATGTATATCTTGTAGACAGTGTTTCCAAATAGGACCAGAATAGTCCTTCGTATTAAGCGAATGATGGTGACAACAAAGTGCATAATAGTTAGCGCGTATTCTCGTTAATGCCATCGTTATGTTGAACAGTGTAGGCGTCGTTTTCGCGTTTATGGCTTTCCACCAATTTCTAGCGTTTACAATGAAAACATACGACTTATATTTTCAACTGTTTTATGTTCAATGGCCACCACGAGACCCCACCTCGGCTCCCCCCACACATTAATTCTGCCAGTCTGTGAAGCGCTGTGTCCACAGTCCGACCATCGCAATGGTAGCAGTCAAGCATGGCCGCCTTGCCAAATTCTCTTTTGAATCTCTTTCTGCAATCGTTAACGCATCTATTTGCTTGTTTTCTTGAGTAATTTTTTGTCTTTATCATATGACTTAGCATTTAGATCACGTCATTCTCATACATTGATACTTTTCTACTAACGTTAGCGATTGTAGTATGTAAATTTGGCTAAGGAGGTAGGTTGTCTAGTGCTAATTGATCCTGACTGGCCATATAGAAGGTATAAGTTTGATCAGGACAAATATTGTGTGATTATTATGGTCATTTATTCTATGTCTGGGTTGTATTACATCTAGAATTTATTAAAAAAAACATTATCGCCATATTATTCTTTCAGTAGTGTACACAGTTGGAACAAAAAAAGATAATTCCGGTTTTCTTTCAATATTTGTCTATGCAAACCTCGTCCCAAAAATAACGAACACATAGAAAAAAGAAGTACTAAATTTGGTGCAGTCGATCGGAAGAATATATGTATGATGTATATATTTTTATCAGAACCGTAATACAACTACATCTTGGCAAGTTGTATGTATCGCTTCGCTTAATTTGCACCGTGCTTAGGGCATCTCGAGTTATTGTTTCATCAACAAACCATAACGTCAGGAGAGGGCAAAGGCTATACGTCCCCACGATGGCCGAGTGCGAGTTGGTGACTGACAAGACAACGTTGTGGCTACGTAATCTCGCCGTTGGATCTTTTTAAGCTGCCCAACTAAGCTTCAAGACTGTTATCCTATGATAACAACCGAGACCGACTGTTTAACATGATGTCTGAATCACGGAGACGCTCATAGTATTATGTCATCAGCGGTCACCCAACCAGGTACTTACCGCGCTGTCGTTGCTTACCCTCGGTGATTGTTTCTAATCGCTGAATGCAACTGGGCTGTGAGTTATTAACTGATAGGTGGCATAAAGAAGGCACTTGAACTTCTTCTCAATAAAAAGGTAGAATCATCTAATCCGTGTATATATATTTATTTATATTTTTATGTTTATATTGTAACTTCACGAATATATATATTTTTTTCCCACCACAATGCATCTACCCCACAAAATTTCTACACCATCCAAAGGTTGGCTGGTAGAGAATGCCTTGGGCATTAAACCCGCCGTTGTACATGTGTGCATGAAGTTTTAAAATAAATAAATAAATAAATAATCAACAGCATACCTTACATTCATAGTGTATAAATTATTTATATTTAAGTCAGTCCAAATATGTATATAAATTTATTTATGTATGTTTGTGTATATATATTTATGTTTTTTATTAATTGGTGTAAGTATAATAATAGTAATATGTTTGAATATGTTGAAAATTTTGTACATTTTAACTAACTTTATAAGCAGGTAAACTCTGTGCCCCTACCTTATAAGATTTTTACACCACCCTAAGGTTGACTGACAGAAAAAGCCCTGGGCATTAAGTCCACTGATGTATATATTTAGTGCATAAAGTTATCAAATAAATAAAGTGGATACTAGCAATTTATTCTATCATCTTCCTAGCCCTTATTAGACCTAATATTATTTTGGGGCCGACTACTAATTCAAACGGGTTTTATAAGAATAGTTTTTCCACGACTATCATCAGAACTCCGCAAACTTGAGGAATCCGATGTCCGCGAACTGAATTCGAAGATTGAATAAGTTGTATATTTGAGGGCGAGCACTGACTGCCCAATAATGACTGAGATGCAGTCTGATTTAAATAAAAAAAATCTTATCGAATCAAACTTGAGACCTCTCGACCTAACCGAAGATAAANTACTCATAAGAAAGTTTCGTAGTTAATAACACTAAGTCTTCTCTCAGTGTGCCTCGGTACTAAATCGTGTTATTTTAATAGGAGTCTGTTAATAGGCCCCGTGTTAATAGGTGGATACGTGGGGCAATAAATCCTGAGGAGATAGCCTCAGCCCGATTCTATTACGATACGTTCTGAGTTGTTGGTACAAGGCGACTACTTCAGATTGAGTGGGACATTACTTTACGTGTTTTCGTTCTGGTAAATGCTGTGCTTTCGTAGTAGACGTAGCTTGATGTAACGTGCCCTGTAATCTTCTTCAATAAATGCTCTGCTTATAGAAATATTTATTTGTTAAAAACTGTGAGTATACGAATTCAAGGTGAATAGTTTGTAAGCTTTTTGTAATATTTCTGTCTTAAATTGAAAGTTCATTCAAATTTAGTACATTCACTTAATTTTTTCAAGATGTTTGGGATTTTTTCCACAGATATACCCAAAATTTAACTTTATGCGTTTTTGCGCAATTTCTTGAATTTGATAATTCCAAAAGAAGAAAATACCGGAAATTGCGAGAAGCCGAGGATCGAACTAAGTGGTGTACAATTGGAGAGGCATATATCCAGCGGTGGACTGCGATAGACTGATGATGATGATGATAAATGCAATAATACATGTTACTTTACACATAACTTACTGAAAGAAATTCAAAGTTTTATTGTTATTTATATTTACTATTATTTTTATTTACACTGTGAGTGTTAAATATTAACTAGTCGAGTTATACAAACACGCAGCCGCCGAGCAAAAGAATTAGCATAACGTTGGCGCATCGATAAATGACTCCAAATCAAACCATTTGACTTGGAAACTATATTAACATAACAAAGAAACACTTTTGGAAGTATCTCACGGCCATTCTGTCAGTTATTTCGATCACGCCTTATATATAACATCCTGCAATTAAACAGATTTAAAGTTAGAGATTATTCCACTACTGAAATACACACACGCACACACACACACACACGCACAGGAACGGACACAAGCACGCGGACGCGCACGCACGCACAAAAACATACACATACACACACACTACACATATACATATACAATGATATTTGCATATTTACATACGGTAATCATATTTATATTGTTTCTAAAATACAGGCATTGCCTAGATTTTTTTTGGAATTGTAATTTCGTAAAACCTGTAGAATTTTAACATACAATATTGTAAACTTTCTTTAGGTTTATTTGCTTTACTGCTGCAAATATTTTTGATCAATAAATCATTATTATTACATATGATTGTTGGAGGAAATGCCATAATACAGGATTTTATTGAAAGAAACTTGTTACGTCCGACATGAAGCTGAGAAATGCTCAATCTACATGTAAATAGAGTTTATATAATAGAATTTACCGTGGGAGAGCCACGCTTCGGTATGCATAGACCGGCTCGACTTTGAGTGATACCACGGCCTCACAGAAAATCGGTTTGAAACAACGCCTGCGCTATGTTTCACCGAATGAGTGAGGATACTGGAGGCCAAAACCCCGAACCTCTCCCCCCACTCCCTCCTTAATCCTCAAGGGTTGGCAACGTACTAGTGACGTCTCTGGTGTTGCGGATGTTCATAAGCGTCGGTAATCGCTAACCATCAGGCGATAAACCTGCTCGATTGGCTCCTATATCATATAAAAAAAACATTTTTAAATATACCACAAAAATCTTCAGCTATATAAAATAGTTCTGTATCGGACGTCGAACCATAACCCCAGATGGGATGCCCGAAGACTAGGCCACCATCGTTTCGCAGACCTGCGACTTAATACTGACCAAAAATTATTCAACCGGGTGGTACTATCTTCTCAAAAAAGACCAAAATAAAATGATTGTATTCTTACTGTCGTGTTTTGTTGGTGAGTACGAGACGGGAAGGAATAATACAGAAATACAGAAGAAACCTCCACGTGGGAGAGCCACGCTTCGGCATGCATGGGCCGCCTCGACCGGAGTGATACCACGGCCTCACGTAAAACCGGTGTGAAACAGCGCCTGCGCTGTGTTTCACTGAGTGAGTGAGGATACCAGAGGTCAATAATCCAACCCTTCCCCTCATCCCCCTCCCCATCCCCCCCGGCCATTCTCCAAGAGTCGTGGTCAATAGTGGTCACCATAGACATCGCAAATGCAGACAATCCAGCATGGTGACGCACACTATTATGGCTTATTGAGATACTTCTTTTTTTATGGAATTAGTGGTAAAAGAGCAGTCGTATCGCCTGATGGTAAGCGATTACCGGCGCCTTTGGACACTCGTCACACAGAGGCATCACAAGTGCGTTTCCGGCCTTTTGAGGAGTAGGAGGGGCTGGGGTTATGGGCCTCTGGTATCCTCACTCACTCGGTGAAACACAGCGCAAGCGCTATTTTACACCGGTTTTCTGTCAGGCCAGTCGAGTCGGCCCATTCGTGACGAAGCGTGGCTCGCCCACGGTATAAAGTATTTATGTATTATTTATATTCTTAAGAAAGTTTAACGATTTCTGAAGTTTAACGATGTTAAGCCTCTACTGATATCAGCTAAACCTATTCAGCAAAAGTAAAAATAACTGCCAACTACTTGTAAGTATTACCGTGACCTTCCAAGTTTCGAAGTATCACCACATAACTCAATTCGTACGCTCGATCAAACTTATGATTACACCCAGTATCGGGGGTTAGCTGATCAAAAAACTTTTCTCGTTACGGACACGACGCTCATTTGACAAGTTGAGCCGTTTGGTTACCAAGTTTTTGGTAATAGGCCCCCGGATATATTGCGGGAGATAAGTACGAGTTACTATTTTATTTTAATCGCTGATGCTGTCCGAATCAATTTTCTTATGGAATTTTTTATGGTATGGGAGCCTATCTGTCTCCTGGTGAAAAGTAGCTACGGATCATGAACACCTTCAAGTAAAGCACGGGAGTGCACTGAAGTCCTTCGAGTATTCCTTTCCTCAGGATGGAGATGTGGTGCGAAGAAGTTTCCTTTTAACGATTAAAAATCACAAATTTTAACATTTTTGAGCTCAGAAGCGGATGGGCCTCCCGAATCCTCTATCATTGAGGAGTAAGTGGCTTAAACCTTTTAGTGACTTTTATGTAAACACAAATAAAAATATAGGTACTACAGCGTCACCCATCAAAATCTCACCAAACTACCTAGTAACTACTAATCCTGTATTGCGATATAGAAATTCTCACGCAAGAAGCAACGATGGCATTTCTTAACAACAGATTTTTGTGAGGCCGAGGTATTAAAATATGTTGATCTAATTGACCTCTTTGTGCAGGAGAATGTGTTTCTATTCATTCTAGAAAGGCAATAGATCAATAGAATTTATGGTTAGTCCTTGTCGATCAAGCGATTTTACACAGCTTTATTAGCGTTATTTCTTGTTATGGGAGCGCTTTGGCAAGATTTACCATTATTGTAACTCACAACAACCTCTATATATGAAGTAGATGCTCTTTGAGTAATGTTAATATTCCGTAAAGTTCCAACAAAGATATTGGCCCTAATATTAGAATCGAAAATGCATTCCTGGGGAATTTGAAGCTAACCTGTGCCAAATACTCACGGATGCTAGGTACTGTATTTCACAAAGTTGCTAAGGAGAACGTGTTCCTATGGATTGTTATTCAAATATTTTAAAAAAACACACAAAGCCATCTAACCTCAAACTAAACAAAACTTGTACTATAAAAACTAGAATGACTTATATAATACCAACATTTTTTAAGCATATTGCAAAAAGTATTTTCAAATATACACCACACCACATAATGAGATCCTGAGTCCGCGTGTTCTTCGTGTCTGTTTGATTAAGTGTCCCACGGCACGGAATCTACTCTAAATGAATGAGTTATCTTTAAAAGAAACTCAAAATAAAATCAACACACCAAAAAGATCTTCTGAGAATTAATATCAGAGATAAACAACATTATGTTTAAAGATGCAGCTTTGATCGCTTCCGTGCAGTTGTTAGCAATTTATTTAAGGATAACAATACAAAGTAAATCTTCGAACTCCTTCTCGTCATTAATTCATCGTTTCAATAAGGAAACACCGTCACTCGTATAAACAAGTAACTTCCTTGCCGAATATACGTGTTCTGAATATATTAATATTGAAGACTTAGGACAATAATGGAGTCACGGTGAATAGATCTGACAAAACGATTAGTTTGAATCGCTGGAGACTATTGGATTTAGCTATAGATTGACCTAAATTATACTATAATTGGATGACTAGCATTTAGAGATGAAACCAGTTGAGATTGCGTAGGTCAGCTAGTTTATCTATAATATGTTCTTCTTTTTCATACTATTATCATCCACTGTTGAGTGAAGTTCTCCCCAAAGGAGTGCCAGCCATCCTGGTTTTAGGCAGGCCGCATCTATCCGTTGTTCCTACTACAGGTACAGGTTCTTTCAGGTATGTTGTTTAATAATTTATTTTTTTAAACTTAATGCACAAGTGTACATCGGCAGGCTTAATGCTAAAGTCATTCTCTACCACCCAACCTTTGTGTGATGTATCTTGTGAACCGTGATAGACAGTTAAAATTTTTACAGATGAAGTATTTGTGTTTAATAGAATAAAATAAATATTTAAGGGGGCTCCCATATAACGTTTGGGATTTTTTGCCGTTTTTATAGATAATGGTACGGAACCCTACGTGCGTGAGTCCGACCCGCACTTGGCTGTTTTTTTTAATATAGTGACCGTACTCTATATCGATGTAATTTAACGGAAATCCTGAAATGAGGATGAATTAGTAAGACTGTACCCCTTTACCGTGGGAGAGATGCGCTTGGGCATGGTGGGTCGGCGGAGTGATATAACGGCCTCACAGAAAACCAGTGCGAAACTGTGCCTGTACTATGTTTCACCGAGTGAGTGAGGATACCGGCTGCCCTTACCCCCAACCCCTCCCTCTCTCCCCATCTCTAAAAGGTCGGTAACGCACTTGTGACTCCTCAGATGTTGTGAGTGTCTATGGGCGCCTGTAATCGCTTACCACCCAGCGATACGATTGCTCGTTTGCCCCGTTTTACATAAAAAATAAATAAATATAATGTACAAAGAGCGGCCTTACTGCCAAAGTAATCTCTTCCAGGCTACCTTAGGATGTTTAAAAAAGTATCGGAGAGGCTGGAGTGTGTAGATGTACCGTTGACGGTACAATCAATTTTAAAGAATAATTTAAATTGTTATGAACATAATCGAGCATGTGCTCATACATGTACACAAACACATACAGACATACACATACATAAATACACATATACATGTACATACACACACATATACATACATACATATATACACATACACCACTTACTATAATTACTTAAAACATGAATGAAAATGAAAAACCTTCATATCCCCTCATTTGTGACTGAATCAGTTATGACCTATAAAGTTCTTAAACCATTGTCTTAAGGCTATTTACTGTTTTCGCTTTCCTGATATTTATCGGCAATGCATTTCACAAGCGTACGGCTTCAACCGTAAAGGACCGGCCATAGAATTTTGTGGAATGCTGAGGCATCCTCAGTCTCAAATCTCCAGACGACCTTAGACATTTTTCATGAGTGTCAATAAGGCACTTGAACCGTTCTTTGAGGTAGAGGGGGGCTTTAGGATTAAACAATATATCAAAAAGAAAAACAAGGATATGAATATTCCGGCGAGAGCAAATCGGAAGCCACTTGGGCATTGGACAGAATCCAGAGATGCGATCATATTTTCGTAGTCCAAATACAAATCGTATACAAAGATTTTGTAGTCGCTCCAACCTATCAAGTTGTGCTTCGGTTAGATTCAGATAGCTGACATCGGCATCGTCGAGAATTGGGAGGAGAAGTGCTTGTGCAAGTGCAGCCCTAGTTGCAATCGGAAGAAAGTTACGCAGTCTGCGCTAATACCCGGCTGAAGCAAATATCTTGCGACTGATTTACTGTATATGTAAACCCCAAGATTAAGTATTATCTACGTACAGTACAGTACAGTTGTGTCCAATCAACTCTTGAGACGATACCAGGATATTTGCCTCTTCTTTATTCTTCAGCTTTACAAATAATATGATGGTTTCTATTTATTTAGGTTGAAAACGAAAATAATCTCTAAGTGGGTAGAAAATTAAATAAATGTTATTAATTTTCACTCGTTAGTAGAAATTGCCAGTCGAATATTGAAGAACCCACAAAAATGCATCAAATTACTACGATATATTAAACGTGCGTATTTTTTTTCTACGTGATTTTTGTAATAAGTAAATTGTCTTAGATATTAATACAACTTGAAATTCAAATTCAAAATAATTTATTCAATTAAGACACTAAGCGACATTTATGAACGTCAAATTGAAGCTACAGATAAAAATCATAGTTCGACGCAAACAGATACCACAGATGTACTATATTGTCAAAGACGAGAAAGAAGAAATCGCTAACGAGTAATCGTATCACCGAATGGTAAGCGATTACCGCCGCCCATGGACACCCGAAGCACTAGAAGCGTCACAAGTGCGTTGCCTGCCTTTGGAGGATAGGGTGGAGTGGACAGTGCAAGCGTTGTATCACACCGGTTTTCTGTGAGGCCGTGGTATTACTCCTATCCGCGCCGAAGCGTGGCTCTCCTAGGTATAACTATATTATTATTTATTTATTTTTTATATGTGCTTGTCAAAGTGTCTCTACTCTGGAATATGAAAAGTATAAGCAGAATCCGAGAGTGGTGGTCACCATACTCATTGCTAATGCAGATAATGCAGCAATGTAACATGGTGACTCTCACCGTGACCACCTAGCAATGTTTGAACATCATAACGCCTCCGGCCTTGCACTTACCGACGAAACACGACCGCATGTATGGTGTCATTTTAGGATGATCTTCTGTGCCGCCCTGGTGGAGCCAGCCCGCGGGTCTCTACTACCTTTATACATTTAAACAAACAACAACCCATAATGTCCCACTGCTGGGCTCGGGTCTCCTCTCAGGAGAGGGTTAAGGCCATACGTCCCCACGCTGGCCAAGTGCGGGTTGGGGACTAGCAAGAATACGTTGTGGCTACGTAAATCTTGCCGTTGGATGTTTTTAAGCCGCCCGAAGGCCTCCAACTAAACTTCACGACTGTTATCGTATGATAAGAACCGGGACCGACTGCTTAACGTGACCTCCGAATCACGGAGACGCTCATGGTAACATGCCACCAGCGGTCACCCATCCAGGTACTGACCGCGCCATCGTTGCTTACCCTCGATGATTGTTTCTAATCACCGAGTGCAACTGGGCTATGAGCGCCTCACCTTTATACATTTACTTAAATTGAATGATTTTTACTATAGTCCTTAAAATATAGGGGACTAAGTTGTCACTAGTGTTGTTGAAATATATCGCAACAGTTTTATAATTGATTAAAAACAGTGTTATTGATTAAAAACAGTTCAAAGTTGTTTCGTCAGTTTTGGAGTCGTCTGTCACAGAAGTTAAGCTTTATTTTGAGGATTGTAATATAGAATCATCATTTGTTCAGTGTCTGGGCTTAAGTTATCTCAAATATGCATGTATTTGGAAATATAAAAGTATATACCACAGTGCAGGGCTCTAGCTAGCTTAAGAACAGGCCGTTAAGGAACACTAAACTATCTAGAGCCTGCAATGTGAATAAGGTGTGTGAGGTTATTTTTATTAAGCATCAATATACGAGTATAGTCCATTCGCCTAGATACGGTCACCAAGTCGCCTGCCGTCAGACGTGCGGCAAGCCACCACAAAGGGCACGACTGCGGCGTACACCTACAAGCAAGCATGATTTAACCCGTTTTATGTATTAACTAATATATTCGTATTTCACAATAATAATCACAATTGCGTGCAGCTGCACACAACACTATTTAAATGAATGGATTATATCTTGATTAGATGAATACCCATGAGTGGATGACCACTCTTAACACGATGACTGTTTACCGTCACCAATCATTAAGGGTATTTGCAGTCCTAAAAATCCGTCAAAATCTTTTTACAGAACTCGCACTATGTAAAAAAATTAACTTCTGTGGTATCACAACTTAATCTGGGAATATTTTAAAGGAACAAAGGCACTATATTCAGGCGGATGTTAAGTATGAATTGAATCTAAGAGCAATGCAATGCAGCATAGTGCCCCACACAATGTCCTTGCGAGATGGTTTTACACGCCCTGCTTGAAGGACTCGGGATTAAGTGAATTGGTGTTTATAAATAAATAAGCATCCCAACCCGAAGGGGACCGGGTTGCTTATTTTTAGAGAAGGTTCTCACAGGGCAATAATACTCTTTGGAGGGACCTGAAATCCCATAGTTTGGGTTCCCCTTACAGTAGGACAAACCGCCATATTTTTCTCCCTTTTGATTTCGTCGAATCGAGTAAGCATTATTTTAAATGTTGTTCTATTAATATTTCCAAAATCTGTACGTTCCCTCACCAAAAACTTTAATGTTACTAAAAAGACAAGACATTCCAAAGACTAGTTCGCCTAGTGGTTTAAGCGGTCGTCCCACCTCTACTGCATCAAGTGTTGAGGGCTCAAATCCCACATGGGACAACACTTTAGGTACCACAAATTAAATTATTGCTCCGAGTCCGGCTGTTCTATGTTTCTGTTTCATTTATGTTTGTAAATTCCCCCGCGACACAGGATTTATATTCTCTCACTCCCGTAGAGTTGTGTTTATAAAACAAAAAGAAAATTTATATAAGAATCCCTTTACTCCAAAAACGTTTAAATGTAGCTAACAATAACGTAACAACAAAGTATAACGTGTGATATGTTATAATAAAGTTCCTTACAAATAACGCAATATAAAAATAAGTTTCCTGACTTCATTTGTACAATAATACGGAACTGTTATAATGAGGCAACTAAGTGTTGCCAGCTCATTATTCCCGCCAATTGTCAGGGAAAATTACACTTGGTGCACGATTAAATTATAAAGCTAATTATTGTATCAAAATTCGAGGAATGAGTTCTGTATTTGGTCACCAATAATACGGTGAGTAGTTTTGACAGAATTGTATTAACGGTATTAATGTTGTTATTTTGGATTAATTTTGGTTATGTTTTTTAGGATTCCGTACTCAAAGGACTAAACGGGACCCTTTTGCTAAATCTGCTTACTGTCCGTCCGTCTGTCACGAGGCTGTATCTCAAGAACCGTGATAGGTAGACAGTTGAAATTTTCAGAGATGATGTATTTCTGTTGCCGCTATAACAATAAATATTAAAGAAACAGAATATAATTAATGTTTAAAAGGGGTGCCATAAACGAACGTTTTTTTGCTCGTTTTTGCTCGTTATTGATAACGACAACAGGTAGACGCTTAAATGTATAAATTATGGTACATAGCCCTTCCCGCGCGATATTTTTTGATTTTGTTAAGTTGGTTCTTCATTGAAAATCGGAAGAAGAACTAAGCAAATGTAAAAAAGAGATTAAACTTATTGTTTGATACAAAATCTATAGCAGAATACATTAGATATACACTAGAGAATACAGATAAAATTAATTATCTATATGTATATGTGTGGGTATATATATATATATATATATGGGTATACATACGTATGCGTATGTGTGTATACGAAGATTGTATTTAGAATATTTATGTTATATAATGATATCTTCATGTACCTTGAACAACCGTGTACAATTCGAACAATAATTTTCACTTGCTTCAAAAATACACCTACTACACGTAGCTCTGCACCACCTAAAGGTTGACTGGAAGATAATGCCCATGGCCTTAAGTCCGCCTTTTGTAATGTAATTGCAGGAAGATTAAATAAAATAAATAAAAATATAATTTTATATGCTGCTACGCTATACTAAACTACGATGATGATGCTTTAGCAAATGATGAGAGACACTAATCTGCCGGATCTATCATAATTTATTAATTGCCATCAATTTACCAAATTTCATTAGGGATCTGGGTCTTATAGAAGAATCCAGCTGTTTACATGCCTACTAGCGCAAACCCTTCTTAAGAATGCGCGTCGTTACCAGAGAGGAAAAGATAGAAGATAAATTAGCTTATACAAAACGTATTTTGAAAGAATGTTAATGAGACACTAAATATTAAAGATATTAGTTAGTAGTTAGTGAGCCAAGGGATAAAAGGCTTACGAAACGAGATGCATACTCCTGCAGCACGGTACTTATTTGGAGTTGTCTCTTCTGGTTTGAGTGGTTTTTCAGAACCTAGGTCATGTAATACTGCATGAGTGGCGGTGGTAATCGCTTACCAGCAGGCGATGCATCGCTCGTTTGCCCCTGTTCCATAAAAAATTACTTTCTTTATACGAACTAGGGGGACCCAAAGGTAATTAAAACTTCGTATGGCAACACTGGTTGGGATTTAGCTCGTCGCGGGTAGCGGCCTTGCGTCGTGTCCAGAATGCCAAGTGATAGCCAACGGACAAAGGCTTATTGTCCGGGCCAAGCACCTCTGTATTGTGGGGCGCATCATTTGAGGATTTCATAATGCACTTTTATTTTATCCATAAATATGCATAATGTTTAAGGTGAACGGTTGTATTGACAGATATTAATTTACAATAAATTTAAATATTATTGCGTCACTCGAAGGTTGAGTAGAAGAAAATCACTGGCATATATACAAAATACATACAGGAATAGATCCATACTTCCATTCTTATATTATTATGATTCAAAAGTAATTCTGTTTATTACGCTTTCACGGCTGAATGGATTTATATGAATTTGACATGGAGATAGTTTGATTCTTGAGAAAAGAAATAGGTTATTCTTAATCATGACAAATGATATTCAACTTGAAGCCGCAGGCAAATGCATGTAATAAATAAATAAATAGGAAAGGGCACTGCGGAGTATTTGGGTGTTGTTTTTTCTATAATATGAATGAGTTCTGTAAAATTTAAGTAAGTAAATCAGCAAACTGGTCTGGCCTAGTCTGATTTTTTTTTGCCTGAGACTTCCCGATGGTATTACTTGGTATTCAGACTCCGAGTTATGACACTTGGGTCACTGCTGTTTATGCTGGTATTGGTTGGTGAGTGTGTGGACAGGATGAGTCCTATAGTTTGGAATCAGGTGGCCGTGTTTGGGATATGTGAAAACATTATTATAAAGCACACTTTAAAGAACTTAAACATAATATTCTCGTGAGTGGTTTGTTCTTATTAAACGCATAGTTAATTCTTTAGTTATTGAACAATGTATATATGAGAATGGGTATACGTAACAAGAATCGCGTGTATGCGTTCGGTTTAAACCATTGTGTAATTTAGTTTTTCATAAGAATAGAGCTGGCGATGGAATTTATCGATAGATAATTTCGATATCAACATCATATATCGTCACCACATCATTAGCCTTTAGTATTCCAACGCTAGGCATTAACTTCTACTCAGTAAATCCTATTTTAGTAGTCCTTCGTCGTTTAAAGCTTCTGTGTTTATTCACACGATTTTTTTATATATAATTCTATATTCTATAATTTTATATATCCTTCATTTGGAATAAGCTTCACGGGGGACTTAACAAATATACGAAGGCCGGTACGAATTTATGACGTATTTGATGTTGCAGGTATCCATGGGCGGCGGTAATCGCTTCCCATCAGGCAATACGTCTGCTCATTTGCACTCTATTCCATAAAAAAGGAATGGACTGTTAAAGACTATTGACGTGAGATGTACCTATTATTGAAGTAAGTGTCAACCAATTCGGGGATATGGGACTCTTGCAATAAATACCATATTGATTATCTTTAACTAAATACAACTAAACCTTTCTTTGGCCTTATTCCGTATAACCACATAGATTCTCGGCAAACGTAGTGTAGGACGTCCACAGACCAGGTGGAGCGATGATTTGCGCGGGATGGCTGGCAGGAGCTGGATGCGAGAAGCCATAGATCGAACTAAGTGGCGTGAAATTGGAGAGGCCTATGCCCGGATGATAATGATGATGATGACATAGATTCTTAGTATTTTATACAACGAAAAGCAGGATTTTGATCAATTAAAAGTTCTTTTAAGTTAGTATCCTCAATTCGTGTGCCGTGTCACACAATACAAACATATGACATAGGCAGTTTGATCGCGAGTGCAATACTAATTTGAGCCCTGCGATGTTTTCCTGGACATCACTAGCGAGTACTAGCATTAGTATCGGGAGGGACTGCGCAGGCGCTGTGCGCCCGTACGCCACCATTACAGCCTGATATAGGTGTTATATTTTACGCTAAACATTAAAAGGTGTGTTGTGTTTTTAATATTATTATCTTTTGTCCAAAGTCCACAATGAAAAAAAAGTTTGAATTTTTGTAACTTTTTCTTAATCAAGTTATATCATAACTACGATAAAAACACCAAATGTTATGTAAAATAACAAAAAAATATTGACTCTATTTATCGTGAATATTAAATAACTATATCTATTTCATTTGAATATTTCAAATCATTTTCATAGATTTCTAAAAAAGATTAGCTGTTATTCGAAATTTTTAATTATTAGAAACTTAGTAAATATTTCCTTTAAAATTGGCGCGACTGTCAAAAGTGACGTTTGGTGGTATCTTTTATTTTTACTAATGCCAATACTATTAGGAATTCCAATTTCAAATATATTTATATAGACATGTGAAAGTGTTAATGACAATACGAGTTCCACTTTTGAATTTGGAACAATGTGCTACGGAAATAGGCGAAAGGAGCCCACGCGCGATAACCGAACGTTATCGATATCGTGATACATGTTATCTGATGAGCTGATTAGTGCTAATGGCTAAATAATAAGTGTTAGTAAATTAAATGATTCATTCACTGACATACTAAATAATTTAATGCTCATTGAAAATTTGATGTGGATCAAATTAGTAAGTCGCTTGAGTGACTATATCGAATTCCTCCGGACAGTTTCAATCAGGTAAAACATTTTAGAGTTGTTTCTTCTAAATTCGTATTTCGAATAAAATCCTAGTCTGTGATTGCAATTTTCGCGGGGTCGGTCGTTCTGTCTCGGGCGCGATCGTCCGAATGGTACCGAAGCGGGATTCCAAATTCGAACTTCATTTATTGTTTAACCGTTATTTTGTACTGCTACGTGTCCCTTCGCAAATCGAAAGCAAAGGGAAATCTTTTTAAAATCGTTTTGCTGGGATAAAGTAACTTTTTATTCGACTTTAAACCTTCCTTGTATATTTTAAAGTCGGATATTGTTTTTAAAGTGTTATGTTTGCAGAAGTGCATTTAGCGATCTTTGATAAACATTGTACGTTGACCCCGTTTTTTGTTTATGTGACGCGCTAATTAAAATATACAGTTTTAAGATAAATCCGCGGATCTTTATTTGTTTATATAATGAATTTTAAGTAGTCTCTCTGTTGTGTGAGATAGCGGGAGATAAAGTGACTTATTTACGACGGTTTTGTGTGTACCGATGAAATGAACCGCAACGCAATATTATCTTGAGTATGACCTTTTATATCGTGGTTTATTTTTTCTTTAAGTGCCTTTTAAAATGTGAATACTGTTAAATCATTCTAAAAAAAATTGTTTGGTAAATAAATAAGTACCGTACCAAGACTGCCACTCTCGTTGGCTCAGTGACATACAGAGTATGCTGCTGCTGTGTTGAGGTCTTGAATTCGATTCCCGGTTTGGATTAAATGTTTGTACGATCAGAAAATTTTGTTTCGTCGTTTGCGTGTTTTCTATGCATGATAAGTAAGGTATTTATAAAAAAGTATATAAGCGTTCTGTCAATCAATCTAGCTTAAATAGTACAAGCTCTGCTTAGTTAAAGGCTAGATGGCATTGTGTGTCAGATGTGCAAATAATTAAAAAAAATATTATACTGGGGTTCTCCTACCCTATTATGGCCACGGCGGCTAGTCTCAACGACACCAGCCAACTACGCAGGAGATATTATAGCGCACAATTGCGTGCGCAAACACAAGTGCACTCTCTGTTCCATCTCTCTCATAACCCGAAAGGACGGTTAACCGACACGCCCGGAGAGAGATCAGGCGCGGGACCATCGGCTTTACGTGCTCTCCGAGGCACCCGGAGGACAACAAACATTGTATACAGCATTCGTATACTAGCGATGTAGACAGAGTAGAACCGCCCATAGACACCAACAGCTCAAAAGCCACAAGTTCTTTGCCACCCTCCTCAGAGTCATGAAGAGGAATTTGGGCTCTGATTACTTTAATGATTATCATCAGCTTCTGTTGGACACAGACCGCTCAAAAGCAATTGCATTCTACTCTGATTGATACCTTACTAAGTCAATTAATCTTAGAAAGACCGGCCAAGTGTGAATCAGATTCGCGCACCGAGGGTTCCGTAAAAACCTGTAGGTATATCGTATGAAGTAACTAAAAATTTATGCTTTTTGCAATTTTTCCTTTATCTGTGCTATAAGACGTTGCTGCGTACCAAATTTAAAGATTTGCGTGAAGTTTGGTGCCTGTAGGTTTTGATTCCCTTGCGAGTCACGTCAGTCAGTATCTTTAGAAGTTTGATTTTTCCACAGCTCCAAGGAACAGTAGATCTGAGTGTTTGATATGATTTTCAACTTGATACCTCCACGCATTCCGTAGTTTTTCTCAGGAACGCGTGGAGGTATCGAGACCCTTATGGTAAGATAGACAGACAGACGGACAATAAAGAAATCCTATCAGGGTTCCGTTTTTTCGTTTTGAGGTACGGAACCTTAAAAACCGCTATGACTCCAGTCGAGATTCAGACCTCATATATACAAATAAATAATATTGAAGTATATCAACAACCCATAACGTCCCACTGCTGGGCTCGGGTCTCCTCTCAGGAGAGGGTTAAGGCCATACGTCTCCACGCTGGCCAAGTGCGGGTTGGGGACTGGCAAGACAACGTTGTGGCTACGTAATCTTACCGTCGGATGTTTTCAAGCCGCCCAAAGCCCTCCAACTAAGCTTCACGACTGTTATCCTATGATAACAACCGGGACCGACTGCTTAACGTGACCTCCGAATCACGGAGACGCTCATGATGACATGCCACTAGCGGTCACCCATCCAGGTACTGACCGCGCCGTCGTTGCTTACCCTCGGTGATTGTTTCTAAACACCTAGTGCAACTTGGCTATGAGCGCCTGCAGATAACAATAGATAGATTGAATATTGAAGTATTTATTTGTAATCTGAAGTTCACAGCTCTTCACTTAATGCATATGAAAGTACATATCTTACTTATATCAAAAATCATTGTTTTTTACATTTTCGTATGGCAAATCTCTGGAATGGCTGAACCGCTTTTGACGAGACTTTCCCTGACAGTTAACTGATGATAAATTGATTAACTTAGGCTATATTTTTAGATTAACACCGCGGGGCTTTGATATTGTGTACTAAAGCATGACTTTGCCACTACTCTCTCGATGCCTCAGCAATGGATTCATTGTCAAAATTGAAAGTAAACTAACCAAAAAGTTTCTACTTACCAATGTATATCTGAAAGTATTCGATACAAAAGAGTCTCAACAAAAAAGAATACATTACTTATTTATTTCGTACAGAAAAAACCATTGTCATTCGCGTCTGTATTGACTCATCCAAAAATAGCCGCGTCGACGTGAGAATATGACAACTGCCTACATTGTATTGTTACATTTTACTGATATCAAAAGAGATGAGTTGTTATTTCAACGCGATCATTTGTTCTGTGTCTAGGTGTAATTTATCTAAGACATTTAAAAGCATATAAGTTAGTAGAAATATCTATATATAATAGCTTATGTCCTTTCTCAAGAATAATAAGATCTGCGTTGTAAATTTAATCCCAATCGATTTAGCGGTTTAGCTATTAAAGCATTACAGACAGACGTACAGAGTTACTTTCGAATTAAAATATTAGTATGTATATTTACTAGGCTTTGCCTTTGGGTCATACGGCCGTGTGTGAGATGTGTGATGTTGTTATTATTATTTATTAATTGCAAGGCAATAATACCAATACTCTATAGAGAGCCCAGGTCAAGAAAGTTATGCGTCTCTTTTCTTCTAACTAGTGAGGTTATCAGAACCCGAACTCACAGGGGATTCCCCTTATACTAGGGGAGGGATTTCCCCGCCTTTTTCTAGTTCAGGAGAACACTGAAAGGGCAGTATAATACTTACGTTTCTATGTACGTTAGTCGGCTCATTTGCTTAGAAAGCATCAAACCACTGCTGAGCATCGAATATATAAATATCGGGAATGCCAATGGGTAGTCCCGACAGTTAGACATATTCATCACGCACTACATCCTAACATAAGTTATACCTATTTACTTAATTATCTCATACGTGCCGTCCTAAAGGGAATAGACGAAATATTTAAACTTAAAGTAACAAATTAGCATTAAAAGTTTCAAACAATGCTTAATTTGGTCCGAATATGTATCGCTCGAAACATAACCTACGGGATTTGGGAACACTGACGCATTCAGAACTAGAAGAGATATAAACGAGTAGAAAGTATTTAGTTATATTTTGGTGAAATGAACTTTATTTTTTTCACATAGAGACTAGTTTCATGTTGCTTTGTAATACCCACGGAACCAGTTCGGAAACCAGTGTCAGTGTTATTTCGTTGTATTTCACAGAGTTTGTGAAGTTACTGGAGGCTAAAACCTGCTATCATTGATTGTGGAGTAGGGAGAGGGCGTCAACGGCTATGCACTTACGACTCTAGAGCTACAATTGTCTTTGGTGGTATAGCCGCTTGCTATCAAGTGATTGATCTGCTCGTTTTCCCACCTCTATAAATATGAGTACCTTAATGATCTGGCGTCCCTCTGTTTTGTTTATGGTATTTTTTTATATATTAATCCTAGTTAGATCAATTTATTGCTCCTGAAACCCCATGCATACTAAATTTCATGACAATCGTTTCATTCGGAGATTTTGATTATATTATACAAGAATTGCTCGTTTAAGGACATTAGATATATAACCACGACACTAAGAAGATTTTGATCTGGAAAATTGCAGGTGGCAATTTTTAAGCTCCTACTGCCGACTATCGTGGTAAATACTTGCCTCAGATTCTAAACGTTATAAACAGATAGAATAACTCTCAAATGTATAATAGGTATTACTAGATATTGTCAGTTCTAGTAATAATTATATCGTAGTTTTTACAACAACATATTAAAGATATCTTGTATCGCCGTGTCCGGAGTTAAAACAGGAAATGTGTTTATTTAAATGAACAATATTGTATTACTTTGCTTGAGTGGCTGGTGCTGGTGAACTGATACACAAAAATGAAACTGTATTACAGCTTTTCTGAGTGTTCTTTGTTTTATTCTTATTTACATTCTGACAATCTTGACTTACTACCTTGAGAGTTACCTAACAATGGTTACCAAGTGAGGTCAGTGGTAAGGTTGTGGTCTGGCTTCGAATAGACGGCCTATTTGTGCCGAAGAATGGCTGAATCTATTTGTATTGTTGTGCTGTTAATGTGTACTAACAGTACATTTTCAATTTTGAGTTATTCTATACAAAATAACTCGATTGTAATGGTAGTATAAAGGTCTTGGGTTGCCATAAATAATGTTAAATACGCGCGTTAATTGTATTTTCTTGAATACAAATTGTAATCTCTACCGATATTCAGGGCTGGCAACTATTTATTTTAGAGAATTTTTTACTTGACAGCATTTTGAGAGCCTATTAGAGCTGGGCTATTAACTTATCCAGTTAAGTTTTTTTAAAGATTAGTATTTTTTTCTGTGTAAGTGTTTTAGTTCAAACGGTGTAAACTTTTTATTAAATTTAAATGTAAGTATCGATTTGAAATCAGAAATTAAGTCTAACTTCCAATCACCAAGTGATATAAATAAAGAAAATATAAAACGAAAATCCAAAGACAATCACTATGAAATAAAAATCGTTATTTCGGCCGTGCTTAGTGTAAAAAAATTAACAATTGTCTTTTTCTGCAGCTGTACCTTTGAGACCAAAAAAACAAAAAACACGCGCTAAACAAGAACGAAAGCTAGCCTTGATAACAAAAAAAAATCGCAAAAAACCGACTTCAAGAATTGGAACCCATTTTCGACCAGTGGAAAATTCTGAGGTAAAAACAAAATAAGACAGTCGAGTTCAGAACCTCCTTTTTTTTGAAGTTGGTTAATTACTATCCTTACATTGTAGAAAATTACAAAATAAAATTCGAAATACTATATACGCCTCTCAAAATTTTAGTTTAGAACATAAAGCTGTCGCACCTAAACACGTAGCAGTTATGTGCAAAACAATGCAAAGCTTATATTTCGCGAGTGTAAAGGTTAACAGACTTAATCCCCACAATACATTCCATTTGAAACTAGAATTATTAACGAGGCACTATGCCGTGACATCTGTGCTTTATTTAGTTATACTGTAATGCACTACGAATATGTACATCCTGCATTATGAGTAAAGGTTGGAAAGTTCAAATATGGAATATAAATAAAAAAGTTTATGTCATATTGTTTCTGAACTTATTATGTAATTAAAAATAGTATGTGGTTTATAAAACAGTAGTTATATTTTAAATTTAAAACGATGCAATTTTTTTTATGAAATTTTTTAAAGTTTTTTCTTTTAATGCCTATGCCTATATATAAATGGTGTTGATGTGGTGTGAGTTATGTATATATATGCTACTACATTTTTTAAGATTTTTATTATTAGCTTTTCTTTACACAAAGTATACAAAGTTTTTATGAAAAATATTATTAGTACTTTTAGATAATTATAAAGCTGATCTAAAATTTCAGGTAGTAAAATTAGAATAAATATCCCACTTAATTAAATAAAAAAATAAGAGAACAAACATCGAAAGTTCAACACTTTAAAACATTCAAAATGGCGGATGTAACTTATGCAATGTAGTTCGTAAACTTGAATACGAAACTGACATTGTACCAAAGGCTACCATTAGCCTTGCACTTCATGTAACCTCCTTACTCACAGGTCAATAACCGCGAAAAAGTAAAGCTTCGCATTGTATGCAAATGTTTTTTTACGACTCATATTTCTTCTAATAATCAGTATGATGTATTGTTTTGTATGGATTTAGATTTACCGATTGGCCTAGTTCTTCTTTTGAATCTTGTTACGGTTTTTTAGGCATTGTATTCTTTTTTATCTATGTCAGGACTGTATTCATTCAAGATGGAAGAGATTTAAATGTCAATATCAAATTTAAAAATGGAATACAGATATTTTTTTTCAATTGTTTCTTGGGAATTTGATGTGTCATAAAACCAAGGGAAAAAGGTTAGTCATTTAAAATATTAGGTGAAAATCGTAGCATTTAATGTACCTAGTGTTGCCACAAACGTGACTCAGGACTCGCCTATATTTATGAATCACGTATTGTCATAATGCATGTGGTGGAACAATGGCGTAAAATCGATAATACTCGTATATTTTTTTGTAACAGTTCATTAATCTTATGTTTTCTTTTTGTATTACCTTATGCTATTATATTTATAGTCCGTAAATTATCGCAAAGTGATGGAAATCTTGAAATAACCCCTTTAACACTATTTTCTAAGGAAATATCTATGTCCAGTAGTGAACCGTTAAAGTTTGATCACAAGCCTGCGTAACATTCCTTCATTATTGCTTTACTTATCACTTTATTGTTTTATTTTGAACATCTAAAACACAACGCCATCTAGTCCCAAGCAAAGCAGAGCTTGTGTTATGGGTATTAGACAACTGATATAAACACTTTTTTTAGTAGATACATACATATCACATATAGAAAACACCCAAACTCCGAAACAAATATTGTAGGTCATACAAAGATTTGGTCCGACTCTGGAATCAACCCGAAACCTCCAGCTCAACAGTCGCTACCACTGCGCCAACGAGGCAGTCAAATTTTGATGTTCATTTATTCTTATTGTACTTGAGAAAAAGCTAAAAAAGGACTAAAGGACTGTTTTAAAAAAGATTATATGTTTTTGAAGCCTCCAATCAAAAGAGTTTGATTTATAAGTGTGTGTTTGTGTGACTGTCTGTCTTCTCTCTCTCTCTCTCTCTGTGTGTGGGTGTGTGTGTGTGTGTGTGTGTTATAATTAATGAAGTTATGAATAGTACTAAAGATATCTTACACTCAAAGGTGTGAAAACTAGCCAGGCAGAGTCTGCACTATAGTAATCCAAATACTGATACACACACATATGTATTTCTAATTATATAGATATAACATATCTTCGTATTTTAGAAATATATATGTGTGAATCCTTCAATGTCTGAATTTCGTAAAGGACTCATACAATTTTCATGAAATTTAGTCATCATCAGCCTATCGCAGTCCACTGCTGGACATAGGCCTCTCCAATTTCACGCCACTTAGTTCGATCTATGGCTTCTCGCATCCAGCTCCTGCCAGCCGTCTTGCGCAAATCATCGCTCCACATGGCCTGTGGACGTCCTACACTACGTTTGCCGAGACGCGGTCTCCACTCAAGAACTCGTTTACCCCAACGGTTATCGGTTCTTCGGCAAATGTGGCCAGCCCACTGCCACTTTAGCTTGCTAATCCTGTGGGCTACGTCGATGACCCTGGTTCTTTGTCGGATCACCTCGTTTCTGATGCGATCCCTTAGAGAAATTTAGTATAAACAGTTTTTTGAGGGGGTTCCAATCGATCTAACTAGGATTTATTTTTAGAAAATTTACCAAAAAGAAAATACCGAGCTAAGCACGGCCATCCAAGTACTTATAGATAAACTAACTTGAGCCCGCGGCTCCGCCCACGTCTATCCCAGTTATCGCGGTAAGGCCTATGTCCTTTCATAAACTTCTAAGTATCTTCATAGAAAATTTCACAGAAATCGATTCACCGGTTTATAGACACGGTTACTTTCGAATTGATAATCTTAAAATAGATTACACTCGGACACAGAGCAAGTGATAGTGGTCACCACACCAGATTTATCCCGGATGGGAATCGAACCTCTGACTTAGCAATCGATATTATTAACCATTAGGCCGAGGGTACGAAATATTTAGAAATTAAAATAAAACTTTAGCCTTTGTTCTTCAATACCCAAAAAGCTAATATAAATAGTATTTCAATTTCGAAATCTGTTATTACTTTTTATTTTAGTTTAGTTAGTAAATTAAATTAGTTAGAGTAGGGATGGGGGTGGTTTTTTTGCATTCATATTTGTAACTAAGCAATTCAAAAAACTTTTTGAACCGAACCGAATTCAGCTCTCCTCATAAAATTTTCATCAGTTAGTTTTCAAGTTTAGGAGACTTTGAATAACTTCGTTGGACCAATTTCTAGTACAAACTAGGTTAGGTTTTTTATTAAGCCTGGTACAGTCGGTATCAAAAATTCCAGTGTAATCAATTTTTTATTGTAAATGTTTTACAGTCCAACATTCGCTTGAATCCTAGGATGATGTCGGTCTCGTTATAGTGGAGTTACTACAGCAAAACCTACATAAATCAACCAGATTAACCCTGGGAGAACCATCTTTCGTCACGAATGGGCCGACTCGACCGCAGTGATACTAAGGTCTCTTGGAAAACCGGTGTAAAACAGCGTTTGCGTTGTGTTTCACCGAGTGAGTAAGGATACCCCATCCCCCAAAGGCCGGCAACGCACTTGTGACACCTCTGGTGTTGCCAGTGTCCATGGGCGGCGGTAATTACTTACCATCAGGTGATACGTCTGCTCGTTTGCCACCTATACCATTAAAAAAAAAACACCAACGAGCCTTACAGTAGCATATTAATATTATAAAATCTGATATTTTATCTTAGTAATATACAATAATGATATTATATTCATATGACAGCCACTGGGTGCGCTCATTGGCCTAATAAACTTGGGAGCGCGCATATAGTTGTTGTAATTTAGCGATTTTCATTGAAACTTGAATACCCATTTATTAATGGGTAACTATTCTTTAATTCTTTAGCAATTTAGAATAAAATAGGAAATAATAATAATATTTTTAGAGTAAAATAGGAAATTTTTATCTTATATTCTAGATAGCTCTGAGCGATAGTCTTCGTTTAGATGTCTTGTTCTCGTTTGCTCCTGTAAAACAGTGATTTAGAAACACTTGTGTCAATAATAGTACTCCTAAGTACTCGACTCATTTGTAGATAAAATGAGAGTGTTGTTTGTTTTTGTTTTGAGTTTGAGTTGGCCAGTCGAGTGCGGCCATTCACCTGTTGAGTTGACATCTTGTTACGATCGCCAATCTGTCTGAGAAGCTCGTTGAGAGTCGCCACGAGTTTGAAGTACAGTCATCTACTGAATTTTATAAAACGAGCTACTGAAAAACCGTTTTTTTTGTTTACGGGATGGAAATCTCCTCTGGCTCTCGGGGACTGAGGAGCCAGGTACGTGGTGATTCTACTAAAAATCACCTCGACAACCGGTCTCAGGCGCCCTGATCTGAGGAGACCCGTATCTATTGAAATACCTAACGAAATATTTTTTAAATTATTTACTTAATATTTTTATTTAATAACATATTAAAATAGCTGTAGTGGAGAGTTTTAATAGCAGTTTTCTTTGATTTGCAAAGCACACAAAGTACACTGTTTGAGAAAATTACTTTAGGGTCAATTGTAAACTACTTTCATAAACTTGCGTTCAAATTCTCTATTTATATTGCTGTATTAATTTCTACATTTCTACGAGCTTTTAAAAAGAAACATCTGAACAAAACTCTGAAAACCAAACGTAAGAAAACAAAAATTTATGTGAACGGAGATCGCTCAATGTCATTTGGAGCCTAGAGATGCTTTCTCCATCAATGAAACGTAAGTCAAGTCAACACGTGGTGTACCCGATATTTCCTTATTTAAAATACTTAAAATCCTTATAACTTTAAAGTAAATGCTACAAAATATTCACACCAACAGCAACTTTTGTATTTACTGTTATATTATGCCAAAATCACTGCTTCGAAAGATCGATCATAAAATTAAATTGGCGCAGCAAAATGTCTTCTATGAATTTTGATAATATCTACGTACTCAACTGGGTCTCTTACTAATCGTTCATTATAATATAATTAATGACGACGACTGTACTTATCTGACATAAGTGATCTACATTTAAGATGAAATTGTATTATAACTACTCATGATTACACGGTTGGCCTAGTGGATTCAGTGGTCGCCACACCGCTTCCTACTGCGCCAAGTGTTGTGAGTTCAAATCCTACATGGGACAACACTTTTTGTGTGATCCATAAATTGTTGTTCGAAGGGTTCTGGGTGTACTTTGTGTCCGTTTCATGTATGTTTGTAAAGATCTCCGTGACACAGGAATGTATATTCCTAATGCGGGAGTTGTCTTTTTAAAATAAAATAAAAAAAACATTAAAATTAAATAAATACCGTGTCTTCAACCGAAGTTAAAAAAATATCTGCTTGACGCTCTCGACCGGTTGCAGCGGCGAGCATTGCACATTGTCAACAGTCAACGAGTCCCTTGAGTCTTTGAAGCTGCGTAGAGATATCGCCTCTTTGGCAGTCCTCTATCGCCTTTATCATGAAGAGTGTTCTGAAGAGCTCTTCCAACTGGTCCTCCTTCTCTACAGAACAACACGTGCAGGCCTTGGACGTAGCGCACGTATTAACCTCCCACTATAGTCCGATAACCGTTGGGGTAAACGAGTTCTTAAGTGGAGAACGCGTCTCGGCAAACGTAGTGTAGGACGTCCACAGGCCAGGTGGAGCGATGATTTGCGCCGGACGGCTGGCAGGAGCTGGATGCGAGAAGCCATAAATCGAACTAAGTGGCGTGAAATTGGAGAGGCCTATGTCCAGCAGTGGACTGCGATAGGCTGATGATGATGAATAGTCCCAAGTCCTTTAAGCAGCACATAAGTCTGCCATAGTGGATGACCATGCTACATTATCCTTATTCGCATTGAAGATGCTAACCACCTCTCGTGGATTCTGCACATGTTTTCCATCAGGCAGAGCAAAGTCATGCGACTACATTAAAAAGAAAAAAAAACTTCATACATCTCCATCACGGTCTTATGATCTCAAACTAGGTACCCTAAGTCTTAGACTAGCAGACTACTAAATACGGAAACTCATATGCTCGAAAAAAAATTATTCAAAATTGTTCTTGTAACCTAATTGCAGAAAAAATAATTTCATTTAATTTCACTAAATTACTACATACATATTTGAGATTCTCTAATCCCAAAAAAATCGGTATAATGCGAGTTGGCCTCGCGCAGGAAGGGTTCCGTACCTATCTATAAATTTCAAGCGTCTATCCATTGCGGTTAACAATATTGTGCGAAATCGAGCAAAAGAATCACGTTTGTTGTATGGGAACCCCCTTAAATATTAATTTGATTCTGTTTTTTTATAATTTTTTGTTATAGCGACAACAGAATATTTATGAAACAGACCTAGTGATAGACGGACAGACAGACAGACGTATAACGAAGTCTTAGTAATAGGGTCCTCTTTTACACCCTGGGTACGGAACCCTAAAAATAACATATGATCGAGTTCATCGCCTAATAGTTATGGGAATCCTTAGTAATCAACATCACATAAAAAATCCTTCTTAAAGAATTGAGTGCATAAAGAACTCGTGATTTAATCGCCCACTTCGCTACTTCCTAAAGCCCTTAGTTTTGTGGGTTCCATTCCTGAGTGTCTCTCTCATGAATCTACGTAAAGATTCCATACCAATATTAAAAGATTCTAAAGTAACTTTACCTGTCCTTTACGCTTTCACGGCTAAATTACTCCACTGATTTCAATGAAATGTCGCCTGGAGATAGTTTAATTCGTGAGGAAGGACTCTTTGCGGATGAAAGCTAGATATATATGAAAAAAATACTATACAAAATGAGGTTCGTTTATGTTGAAGTGCAGTTTACTATTTGTACCAGTATTTTGATGAGTGTTCCTTATCAGAGACATTCTCGGATCATAACACGGTGACAATGATGGGTTAAGTATTTGGTGCATAAAATGTTAAACACTTCAAGATAAACAAAATATTCAGTATGCGGGCTAGTTTAAATTATTTTTTTAATATTCTCACCTGACTACGGCAAAGTCACAAGGGTTTTCGAAGCTTCTGGAAGTGGAAGAATTTAGCTAACTGAATATATAGCTAACTATTACTTTACTGACTCGTTGGTCTAGTGGATAGCGTAAACGACTGCAGATCAAGAGGTCTCAGGTTCGATTCCCGGGTCAGACTTCTGTCGAATTTTTCTTATAAGAAATTCTTAACAGCAGCCCGGAGTATAGAAGATGGCTGTGTTTCCCACCCGTGCCTCGGAGAGCACGTTAAGCCGTCGGTCCCGGTTGTAATGAACATCTATGACAATCGTTATTGGGAAGTCAGTGCCCTCAAATACACTAACAGCTAGTTTAACTTTCGAATTCAGTTCACCCTCAGGGTTGCGGAGGTCCGATGCCAGTCGCTCCGTGTAAAAACTGATATTCAGGTAAACCGGTTCAACTAGTAGCCGACCCCAAATTTTCGGAACAATAAAGGCTAGGAAGATGAGATACTTTAGTATATGCCACTGTATTAACTTTACTACATAGAAATGTTCAATAAAAGAGTTCAATTAAGTATATCGGATATATTTCTAGTGTAATAATTTACGTACGTTGCGTATGACTGCCATCGGTGATGAGGACTGACTGAGGAGTCCTAATCGCGACGGGTTACATTAGCTTACATTAGCTAACCACGTATTTACTGTTTTGCATATTCGCGACCCCACCTATATGTTTTATTTATTGATTTGGCCAACCAGTTGCTATTACATTAATTCTTACATTAGGAAACAGTAAATTAACTTAAAAATTTTTAAATTGCACAACATTTTAAGGTGTCACAACATGCACTAATAGTAACAAGAGTAAATAAGAAAAAAAGATATACAAAAATGAGATCAATTATGGAAAAAGCAGAAAAAATAAATTTTAATCAAATTCAAACAGATATATTGATAGTAAGTACTCCTAATAATATTGTTAAGAAACTAATGTTTCAACAGTCTCAAAACAGATTTTTTGAAAGTGGCAAGTTTGTCGGCGAAGTCTGTCTGCAAATTCTGCTGTAGGTTTTAGCAAAACGGCATGTGGATGAAAATTGCTTTAGCTTGGTTCTGGCAAGCGGCAGATGTAACAAACCGGCATTTACGCCTGGGTACTCGACTTTTAAGGATTATATTAAATGAGATGTTAATAGATTTGTAATAAAGGAGAGGAGACCTGAACCCGGCAGTAGAACATTATAGGTAGTTTATTATGATGATGAATTATATAGGCTAAATATCTTTAAGTTTTTATATTGTCGGGTTATACTTTATAAAAAAATTCTTGATAATTTTTGAAAATGAAATTTTGTTATTTGTTTAATGATTCCATTGTATTATGGAGGCCCATAGTCCGATCCTATTCATTCAAGAAAATTAAAAAGAAAATAAAATCTACGCTCAGTATTCAGTTGATTAATAGTCAAAAACTGTTTAGTTAGGGAATGAAGTAAAATATTATCGTATAATTTAATTTGTACCAGACTTCGTCGATTCTCATAGCCCAGTTGCACTCGGTGATTAGAAACAATCACCGAGGGTAGGCAACGACGGCGCGTTCAGTATCTGGAATCGCTGGTGTGATGTCACCATGAGCGTCTCCGTGATTCGGAGGTCACGTTAAGCATTCGGTCCCGGTTGTTATCATACGATAACAGTGGTGAAGCTTAGTTGGGGCCTTTGGGCGGCTTAAAAACATCCAACGGCAAGATACGTAGCCACAACGCATTTTTGCCAGTCCCCAACCTGCACTTGGCCAGCGTGGGTACGTATGGCCTTAACCCTCTCCTGAGAGGAGACCCGAGCCCAGCAGTGGGACATTATGGGTTGTTGTTTTTATTTTTACGTCGACTCTTCATAATGGTCCAAGAGACATAGGCTAAATATTCGTATCAAAAGTTCTTAAACAGTCAGCTTAGAGTTTTTTAAATTTTTACTTGTAATGTTTATTTAAAGACGTGATAAGAAAACAGTTACAATACGGCGCAGGTAACGGTTTTAAATAAGATCGATACACATAATTTATCGAATTAATTAATCGATTCAAAACAGGAGTGTCCAATTTCGTTGTATTTTTTTATCATGTTTGTTGCCTCAGATAAATTTTATGAGTTTCTGTTAAGAAAAATATATTTAAGACGATATCCCGTTTCGTAAATTTAAATTTAAAATGGACACCCTTGAGAGTAAAAACTAAAGCATTATGAAAACAGTTTTCAGAATCATGATTAGATGTATGCATGTTTGTGATAATTTTCAACCGACTGCGGCAAAGGAAAAAGGAAGAGTAATAGTTTTGTATGTAGCGTCTGATCTAATATGAACCAATTTAAATGAACATTTGGTCACATCCATACTTCCATGTTAATGTTATAAGCTAGTTCACACGGCGAACTTCGTACCGCCATATTTTTCTTTAGTCAAATATTCTCATTAAATTTATTAAAATTGTGGTTTAATACCCGCCTCAGTTTACCACAGGAAATGTACAGACGCCGACAAAAAATAACTTTCCCCGTTATATTTAATTTTCTTTTACACAAACCTCCTCTTAACAATAATGAACACAGAAAAAAGAAATATCCAAATTGGTGCAGTCGATCGAAAGTTAAGTGCGTACATACATTTCGAGGATTCATTTTTATTTATATAAATAAAAAAGTTACTGTCTGTCTGATTGTCTGTAATACTTTCACGGCTAACTTTTTACTCTTTATCGCAATACATTCATGCGGAGGGGAATTGTGGGCAATAACAACTAGGTGATATAACTTTGACTGCCTCGGTGGCGCAGCGGTAGCGTATGCGACTGCTGTTCTTGAGGTCTCGGGTTCGATTCCCAGGTCGGATCAAATGTTTGTATGATCTACAAATGTTTGGAGTTTGGGTGTTTTCTATGTATGATATGTATATATATTTACAAAAAAAGTATGTGTATATGTATTTATATCAGTTCTCTAGTACCCATAATGCAAGCTCTGCTTAGTTCGGGACTAGATGGCGTTGTGTGTTAGATGTCCGAAATATTTATTACTTATTTATTTATTTATATAAAAAACAACAAAATAATAATCAGGTTCATAGGTTTGAAAGAAAAATAATGTTTTTTTGTCAATCAAACAAAGGATACCGCTTATGGCCTAATCAGTATTGTTATTATTATACCTAACTGTTTATCTTTGTTACTTCGGTTTTAAAACACCCACAGCAGTTATATCAACAAAAGAGAAGTTTTAATTTGCATTCTGTCCTCGTAATTCGAAAAACCTTTGTTCTTTTATCAGTTTTCGTAAGAAGATTCGTCATCATTATCATCAAAAGACTAACCGTCCACTGCTGGACATGGACCTCTCATAAGACAGTAGGTTTTGGCTTTTATTTATTGAATAGGGGGTGAAGGAGCAGACGTATCGCCTGGTGAGCGATTACCGCCGCCCTTTGACACTCTCACAAGTGTCAAAGGCGGGACTCTCACACTGTCATGAGTTTTTTTTTTTTAAAGTCAACTCCCGCATTAGGAATATACATTCCTGTGTCGCGGGGATCTTTACAAACATACATGAAACGGACACAAAGTACACCCAGACTTAGAACAACAATTTTTGGATCACACAAATTGTTGTCCCATGTAGGATTTGAACCCACAACACTTGGCGCAGTAGGAAGTGGCGTGGCGACCACTGAAACCACTAGGCCAACCGTGTAGCCGATCTTTGTGGGATGGGGGAGAGGTTAGGTTATGGGCCTCCGGTATCCTGTTTCACTCAGTGAAACACAGCTCAAGCGCTTTTTCACACCGGTTTTCTGTAAGGCCGTGGTATCTCCGGTCGAGCCCATACATACCAAAGCGTAACTCTCCCTCTATAATTCAATAATTACAAAATAAAAATGTTTTAGCTTAGGATCGACGTTCGGCGACGATCGACGGTCTTGCCTAGCTATCTATGCAAGACCCTCTAGCAAATGCCAGGGCATTTCTATTGTCTTACGTAGTATGCCCCCTTATTTGATTGCCTCGGTGGCGCAGTGGCAGCGTAGGCGACTGCTGTGCTTGAGGTCTCGGGTTCGATTTCCGGGTCGGTCTGCAAATATTTGTTTCAGAGTTTGGGTGTTTTTTATGTATAATAACTAAGTATTTATAAAAAAAGCATATATGTATTTATATCAGTTGTCTAGTACCCATAACACAAGCTCTGCTTAGCTTGAGACTAGATGGCGTTGTGTGTTAGATGTCTGAAATATTTATTTATTTATATTTATTTGGTTTTATGACACCTACGTGGTGAAAAGGGTCGTGTCGTATTTTTTATATGTCCCTGAATTTATAAGTGCCTAATTAAAGGCTATTTTTTTCACTATAAGTCAACGTTGACATACTACACAGAGGTCAATGACCTATCGACCTGTAATCCAACCAGATATATCATTACACAGTCTTAGCTTGTTTTTTTATCTTTTTTCTTCTCAGAAATTGCCTTATTTATATATAAGATATATATATATATATATATATATATATATATATATATATATATATATATATATATATATATATATATATATATATATATATATATATATATATATATATATATATATATATATATATCTTTATTTTGTAAGTGAGCATTAAGAAAGGAATTTTGGAAAAGCCACCCCTTTAGGGGCTTAAATAGGGGATTAAAATATCTAGCCCTGCGCGAGCGAAGCCGCGAGAAAAAGCTGGCTATAGTTTTCAAACGTCAAGTCTTATAAGAGATGTATTTTAAACTTTGTCTAGTCAGAGACCAAACAACAGTGTGTGCGATTGTTCATGTTTAAATACGATAGATATTTTTTTGATGAAGTTTTTGGATACCGAAAATCCGTGTTATGGTTGTCTGGAAGAGATCGCCGTGAGCGATAAGACCGCCTATTGTATCATTTGCATATTTGTGACTGATCCTCTGTTTTAACTTTGTCATTTTGCATGTATACAATAAAGTAAAAATAATATTTGTATATACTAGTGGTCTTTCAGCGGTCGAGATTCGACTAAAATTCATTATATTTTACTTTCTGTACTTCCTCTCCTTATAATCTATAGCTGTGCTAAATTTCATACTCCTCTGTTATTTTGTCATCATTTTTAACTGGTTGACGACGTGGGGTGAAACTACTTTTCTTTTTTTCTTTTTTTTTTTTTTGTATTTATTTTTCACAATACAAATTTAAAATAAAATAGCCTTAATTACTTTTTATATCATAAGCTATAGAAATTACCGTCCAAATCGAACTAGCCGTTCCAGAGATGAGCCGGAACGAACAGACATAAAAACTAAAATAAAAAAAAACTTATTTTGGTATATATGCCGTATATACATACATAGTAACAGACACTCCAATTTTATTCATTTGTATAGAAAAAGGGCACAAAGTTTTTTTTATGTATGTAGTATTTAAAACACTGATTTAAACTTACCTAATCTTAACAAAGTTTTTAACTGACAGAGAAAAAAAACCAGTGTATGTTTTGTTTCTAATCCCTTAATATGGCCTTAACCCTTTCCTGAGAAGAGACCCGAGCCCAGCAGTGGGACATTAATGGGTTGTTGATGATGATTGATTGATGATGTTTTGTTTGATCGATATTCAATCTTTTGTTTTCAAGCAAAAAAGAACAACACTATTAATCTATTTTAAATCTTATTTTTTTAATGTTTGGAACACATTTTGAATGAGTAACATGTTTACGTTATCCTTTATATCATAAAGGATATTTTTTGTTTAGTTAACTATTTACATATACTAATTCAGAATCGATTCATCGATTATATTACCTTCTAGTTGAACGCCGCGGTGTTACTCGCGGTTATAGTCTAAAAAAAAACTTTATGTTACTCATTACACCATTAGCTATCTATCAGTTAATGTCCCGTCAATATCGGTCCTGCTATTCCCGACATTACCTGTAAATAATAGACATTTAAACATTGATTTTTTGATGTGTCGTATATACTTCAATTGCATTTAGTAAAAAGCTTTAAATTTGAAATTACAAACATACACTTCAATTTTGTATAGATGTATAGAAATCGACTTTAAGATAAATGTTGATACCCATTTACGCGAAATCAAGTAATTATTTTTATAATTAAACTATTTTATTACAACACTGGTTTATTGTAGTTGATGTTTTTTACTTTATTCCAATTATTATACCAGTTTTGTGGCTTACTATTATCAAACTAGATATTATTAAACTGACGTCACGTGTTAACAGTTGTTCAAAGACTAAAACAGTGAAAGGTCCCATCAATATATAAATGAATCGACTTGGTATTTACTAGTCATTAACAAGTCATTACAAAACACCTAATTTACATTAAAGAACCAGTTTTCTTTAACAAAATCATGTTAGACTGTCTCATATTAGACAGAGCAACGCACTTACTTAAGAATTAGGGCAAAGTTAAACATTAAGAAAAATAATTAAAAAAAGATTTGTCACCTTAGTCGACCTACTCGTGTGACCGGGATAAGTATGTATGCTAATGGTTGTTATTACGTATCTCAAAATCATTCCAATGTTGGTATTCTGTACAATGCGGGCTCCAATATGTTAGCGGTTGGCCTACAATACACTCCATATATAAAAGATACCAACAAGATGCACGTCCAGTATCCACTCAACTCTTCAATAAGCGGCTTGTGTTAAAATTTCGCGTGTTTTATTTTTTTAGAACCGGTTATGGGACGTCTGCTGCCGTTAGTCATCGGTGCGGGGCTCCTCGCCGTAGTCTCGTGTGGCCCCCCAGGCAAGCCAAATCTAGGATGGGGGGAGCGCACCTTCGCCATCATTGAAGTAAACCAAGCAGCCACAGCTTACAACCAACTAGTCAAGAAAAAAGATGCAGCTGATGTCTCCGTTACATGGAACACGTGGTCTGGTGACCCCGCTGACAAAGCAAGAATTCTGTTAAATGATAAGGAGTTCTGGTCCGGTGCTGGTTCAGCTACTTCAGCTGCCTTCAAAGTAAAGAAAGGTGGTAGATACCAAATGAAGGTGGAACTCTGCAATAAGGATGGATGCAGCTACAGCGACCCTACAGAGATTGTGGTCGCTGATACTGATGGAAGTCATTTACCACCCCTAGATTATTCTATTGGGGAGAAGAATAAACGCTTCAAGCAAAACTCTGGAAAGGTAGTGGGAGCTTACTTCGTAGAATGGGGAGTCTATCCAAGGAAGTTCCCCGTCGATCGTGTTCCTATCCCGAACCTGACTCATCTTCTGTATGGTTTCATTCCGATTTGTGGTGGTGATGGCATCAACGACAGCTTAAAAGAGATTGAAGGCAGTTTCCAAGCATTACAGAGGTCTTGCAGCGGAAGAGAAGACTTTAAAGTATCTATTCACGACCCTTGGGCTGCTTTACAGAAACCACAAAAAGGTCTATCATCCTGGAATGAACCTTACAAGGGCAACTTCGGTCAGCTAATGATGTTGAAGCAGGCGAGACCAGACTTGAAGATCCTGCCATCAGTAGGCGGCTGGACCTTGGCTGATCCATTCTTCTTCTTCACTGATGACACAAAGAGAGCCCGTTTTGTTGCTTCAGTGAAAGACTTCCTACAAACCTGGAAATTCTTCGATGGTGTTGATATTGATTGGGAATTCCCTGGAGGCAAGGGCGCCAATCCAGATCTCGGTAGTCCTGATGATGGCCACGTCTACGTCAAGCTAATGAAAGAACTTAGACAGATGTTGAACGAGCTCTCGGCCGAAACTGGTAGAAAATATGAACTCACTTCTGCCATCAGCTCTGGTTGGGACAAGATTCAAGTAGTAGATTACAAAGTCGCTCAACAATACATGGACCATATTTTCCTGATGAGTTACGACTTTAAGGGCGCGTGGTCCAATGACAGTCTCGGTCACCAGGCTGCTCTGCATGCTCCTGCATGGAACCCTAAGGAGACATACACCACTGACTTTGGTGTCAAATATTTATTGGCCCAAGGAGTTAACCCTAGAAAGATAGTTGTTGGCGTTGCTATGTACGGTCGTGGCTGGACTGGAGTACACGATTACAAAGATGGTAATCCTTTCACTGGTGTAGCAACTGGGCCATGCAAGGGTACCTGGCAAGATGGCGTGGTGGACTACAGAGAGATTGCCAACGAAATTGCTCAAGGAAAATGGGAGTACCACTACGACAAGGTTGCGCAGGCACCGTACGTGTTCAGGAAAGAGACTGGTGACCTAATCACTTATGACGATGCAAGATCGACAATTGAGAAAGCGAAGTATGTGAGACAAAATAAGCTTGGTGGTTTGTTCTCTTGGGAAGTCGATGCTGACAATGGTGATATATTAAACGCCATGAATATGGGACTAGGTAACAGTGCGTGATAGAACTGTCCAGAACAATGTGATCGTAAATATAAGCTAGTTTTTAAATGTACTGTCTCAAAAATTAAAAAAAAAAACAAATATTGAGCGACTGAATTGTGTATTTGTAAGTAAAATAAAATATTATAAATACTACTTTGGATGAGTTCATTTTGCACCTAATTAGACGTAGGGGTAAGACAAATTAAACTTAAAGGCATTGAAAACAAGTTTAAAATTACAATGTTATCGTTTGTTTTGTAAATATTTAGATAGGTATTTAAAAGTCATGTCACTAATATTAGTTTTAGTGTATGTTAATATACTATTAATTGTTCTTCCGCGTATTATAAACATTGATTGCTTTGTTATTGTCCAAAATTTGATCGTAAACTTTAGCCAATCGCAGTCCATTGCTCAGCATATGCCTCTCCAATTGCACGCTATTTAGTTCAAACATACATTCATTATCTACAAATTGTATAAAAGCTAAACGAAATAAAACCATTGAATGAAATATATAGTGAAAGGTGAAATATTATAAAAGCTTGCAACAAGAAGTAAATATTGACGTTTTCTGTATAGTGGCCAAATCGAGCGTACGGTTCGAGTCCCGCTCGGTGCAATTATTTGTCTACTTGAATCCTTATTGACAATTATAAAACCATAACATAGCATTTAAAATCTGTTGGTTAAACTAATAATAGTTATTGCCTCGCCTTCAGCAAATAACCCAATAGTTATTTTTTCACAGTGGATTGACATATAAAAAGTGGTTTACAGCAGATGGGCGCTCAAGACCAGGATAGTGGCTCCTTCCAGCAAAGGACATCGTTAAACTGACGTTGATGCTTGAAGAAAAAAAAATGTAGTTCTCGTAATAGCAATTACCAAAATTTTTTAAGATAACTTTATATTTTATTAAGAATTTTAAAAAACCTTCATTCATCAGTTCATTTTATTGACTTACACGCCGTACTTATGAGGAACCAAAACTTCAGAGCGGAGTAGAATCGATATATGCCATTTTAAACAGGGAGAAGTGGACATATTTTGAAACACAGGTATGTAAAAACAATAAATACTCATAAGACTAAGATAGACATTATTTTAATATTATGTAAACACAAAATATGATTAGTATGTTATATACATAATTACAAAATTTCTCTATTAAATTGAAATACATCTAAGAACATAGGGCTAGTATATCATTATTTTAGCAAAACATATAACTTCTACAAGTACTTACAGTACGAGAGTTGTTCTACGTCTTATACGGGGCGTCTTGACCTCACTGATTGTTAGTAGTTTCACTGAAAACCACGGTTCATATATATTTTCTTAACATCTTAACAAGTACATGGAGTTTATAACAAACCAATCCATTCTCTTTCTATTTCTGGGTAGAGGGAAGTTTTTCTAAGACCAGCATTTCATTTAGGCTGGCTCTTGAGGTACAAGTGTTCATATGTGACTAGTAAATAATAGATTATTCATTTGTATGTATAACGTAAATAGGTATGTGACCAACAATTATAATGTTTACTATGCCATTCCACGTGGCGTATAAATGTAGTAAAATATATCAGCATGTAAAAGTCTGACATGTCTTTTTATTTATGATTGTTGGCCCAGCGGTTAGGGTATGCGACTGCCAATCAACAGTTCTTGGATTCGAGTCGGAAAAAATGTCATTTGTTAATGATAGCCGGGGTTACACTTCACTTTAGTCTCTCGGAGACTCATGAAAATCTGTTGCATATGGGAAATAAAAGATGTGAAACTGATAACCTTTTCCTTCTAATTTGGGGGACCTCCTGGGTTTGGACTCAAAATTTGTTAACGTGTTTGTGATCCATGGATATCGGCAGCTCCTTTCGCCCCCTATATATTTACAAATATATATCGAAGTGTCTATTAGTAATATTAAATCAACTTTCCACTAATTGCTTCTGATAGTATGTTTATACGGTACTAAGATCAATTTCCTTTTGTCTGTCTGTTTGTTCCGGGTACTATATATATACTATTTCAAATCGAACTAAGTAAGTTGCGTGCAATTGAAGACTCCTACGTCCGGCAGTGAGCTGTGATAGATTGATAATGATGTTTGTGACGACTATTTAACGATTGTTTTAAACACCTCTTTACATGATGACTAAATAAAAAAAAACACATTTGTTCCACGTTGAATAACAAGGCTTGTTATAAAATGTTCCACTCACGCAGTGCCATTATGTTTGTGTAATGTGTGGTACACATCAAAGTCGTACTAAGAATATATAGCCTGTCATAAATGACACTTTGTGTTAAAATATTTGGTTGTGAGTCATATAAGCTTTTACGGTTTGTTTTTGTTATAGTAATTTCGTTTTTACGTGGAATGGGCACGGCACATTTCTGTTGAAATCAGAGTCGCCCTACCTAGCAAGTAATAGAAGACTGTTCTGTGAAGCTAGTTAGTAGGACTGTTAAATGTGATAATTGAATTACTTTATTTATTATCACGACCACCAGAGAGACTCCCCTGGTGGCCAGGCACGCCGCCTCCTGAAAGTTCGCCCAGCGGGCTGTGACCAACGTGTCATCGGCGTAACAGATTACGCCCAGCCCGGAGGGGAGACGCTCTCGAAGGACCCAGTCGTACTCCACGTTCCACAGGAGTGGTCCTAGGACAGACCCCTGCGGAACGCCGCACGACATAGGTCGCCGTCTCAAGGCGCCCTCTCGGTCCTCGTACAGGACGGTACGCTCCTCTAGATAGTCTGCCACCAGCCGCCTCAGGGTGAATGTGATAATTGAATTACTTTATTTATTATCACCTTTCAACAAAAATGGACCAACTATTCTGGTACCACGTTAATCATGTAATTGTAAGCCAATTTTGACTTGTGTTTTTTGATAGAAAGCGACTGCCTCATTGGTCTAGCGGTTAGCGTAAGCAACTGCTGTTGGGTTTTTCTTGCAATAAATTATTAATAGCAGCCTGGAGTATGGAATATAGAGGTGTTCCCTGCCCGTGCCTTGGAGAGCACGTTAAACCTTCGGTCCTGGTTGTCATGGACATCTATGGCAATTGTTATTGGGAAGTCAGTGCCCTCAAATATACTGACAACTAGTTCAACCTTCGAATTCAATTAACCCTCAGGGTTGTGAAGGTCCAATGCCAGTCGCTTCGTTTAAAAACTGATATTCAGGTAAAACCGGTTGAACTAGTAGCCGACCCCAAATCTTGGGAATAATAAAGGTTAGGAAGATGATGAAGATGACTCTGCCTGATAGAAAGCATAAATAGACTCTAAGCGAGGTGGTCACTATCGTTATTGTGAATGCAGGCAATGCAGCATGGCGATCCACACTATGGCGACCTAGTGAGGTGCTTTTACAAGCCCCACTTCAAGGAACCGGGATCATAGTGGGACGGAAATACGTGCGCTGGCAGTGACTTCTAGATTTTAACTGATCGACACAGACAAGAAACGTTTAGTTCGAGAACGTATGTCTTCCAAAATGGTGATATCAGCCTATCGCAGTCTACTGCTGGACATAGGCCTCTCCAATTGCACGCTACTTAGTTCGATCCTCAGCTTCTCGCATCCAGCTCCTGCCAGTCATCTTGCGCAAATCATCACTCCACCTGGTCTGTGGACGTTCTACGCTACGTTTGCCGAGACGCGGTCTCCACACAAGAACTCGTTTATCCCAACGGTTATCGATTCCACGGCAAATGTGGATGCCGTATTGGTGAAGGGAAAACATGGAAAAGCTCGTCAGAACCCCCATGAAAAAGTCATGTATTAGGTGGTCTGAAAAGTTTTCGATCTTAATGTAAAGATGGCAGCACTCGTTAATAAAATCTAGTGGTTGTAGTTGTGCTGCTTTGCATTTGCATTGTTCGTTGCAGTGTGTGTTCTAGGAGCCTAGAAATAAAATCAAAATCTGACTTGCATCATCTTCTGTTATCTGATCATAAGATAAAATGTGATAATCAAGAAACAGTTGAACGGGTTTTATTTTCAATAACATATTAAACTATTCTCGATTAATTTAACTTAGTTTTTTGGGTTCCGTACCTCATAAGGAAAAAAGGAAACCCTTTAAGGATCACTTTGTTGTCCGTCTGTCTGTCTGTCAAGAATCTTTTGTCTGGAACTCATCGAGGTATTAAGCTGAAATTCATATCAAATACTCAGGTCTACTGTCCCGTGGAAACTTTTAAGCTAACGCAATCAATGGATGCAGCCGTTTATGATGCAAGGAAAACTCGCAAGGGAAGGAAAGCCTAAAGGGAACCCGTGAATTCAGAATCTTAAAAATTGGTACAGATAAACGAAAAATTGCGAAAAGCATACGTTTTCAGTTACACCACCAAATATAATAAATGTAATAATAAAAATGTAATACCTACAGGCTTGTACAGAACCCTCGGTGTGCGAGTCCGACTCGCACTTTGCCGGTTTTTTTTTATCAAAATCGGTCCATCCGTTTAGGAGATATGATAACACAGACAGATGCTAGTTTAACCCGTAGATCCTGTAATACCGCTTTAAAGTCTAGGTTCAAAGAATAAATGCAACTTCTTTTATTAGATAATTTCAAGGCTTAAGTAAGTATATAATATGTATATATGTTTGTATGTTATTGTGAGATGGTTAAAATATTCACGGAATGCATACATTTGAATTAATCAGTATTATTGTATTGTATGAGAAGTTGCGATGGGTTCATGAATGTTATGAGATAAAGGTACTCTTAAGTTATTCCTTTTTTATACCATAGGAGGAAAACAAGTAGTCATATCACATGACGATAAGTGACCAACATCACCAATGAACATCTATAGCTCAAGAGACGAAATTGCATTACCGCTCTGAATTTACGGGAGGGAGTGCTTGGAACTCCTACCTTCGTAAGCATACAGGTTGTTTATTAATTAGCTACCATGTTAAGAATTAAAAACATTGACGTATCTATAAGTTTTTTTCCCTTTATTTTAGACCTGTAATCGGTCATCATCAGCAACCCATAATGTCCCACTGCTGGGCTCGGGTCTCCTCTCAAAAGAGGGTTAAGGCCATATGTCCCCAAGCTGGCTAAGTGCGGTTTGGGGACTGGCAAGAATACGTTCTGGCTACGTAAATCTTGCCGTTGGATGTGTTTATCCCGCCCGAAGGCCTCCAACTAAGCTTCACGACTGTTATCCTATGATAACAACCGGTACCGACTGCTTAATGTGACCTCCAAATCACAGAGACGCGCATGGTAACATGCCACTAGCGGTCATCCATTCAGGTACTGATCGCGCCGTCGTTGCTAACCCTTGGTGAATGTTTCCAATCACCGAGTGATACTGGGCTATGGGTGTCTCAATCGGTCGTCTAGACTATAATCAGGTGCGTTGCTAGAGGTTGGGGTTTTGAGAGATAGAGCCACTGCTCCATCTCCCCTTAGTGAGGCAGCATATCGGCTCTCTAGAGTCTCCTAATTGGATTTGGGTGCAGGAACATACTGGATAAAGGTTTTGGGTGAGTTGTCAAGCGGTCCTTGTAGATGGCTGAGTATCGCTTTGCTTCGTCCAAAATGTTTGGGATTTCCAAATATTCGTGAATTTAACTATATATAAGTGACCCCAATTTATTGCCCTTTACCATTTGAGGTTGCTGAGTGGAGAATAAAACGTAAGGTCGAAAGACAGCCTGACAAATGGGTCGGCTATTTGCGAACACACGTCACAACAATACAACACAACGATGATGTGTACAGGTACAGTTTTTTAGACATTATATATAAAATATATGTGTGTATTATTTTATATCCTATTAAAGTACTGGTTAATATATTATTTTATAATTTATATTGCTGTGTCGCAGGGGACGTTATAAACATAAATGAAATGAACACCAGGAACACCCAGAATTGGAACAGTAATTTCTGCATCACTTTAACTGGTGGCCTGTGTTCTAACCCCGAACCCACATTATTTCGTGAAGTAGGAAACACTAGGCCATACGTGGTAAATGCATATGTAGTCAAATTATTTGCTTATACCGTGGGAGAGCCACGCTTCGGGATACATTGTCCTGCTCAATCAGAGTGATACCACGGCCTAACAGAAAACCGGTGTGAAACAGCGCCTGCGCTGTGTTTCACCTAGTGAGTGATGATTCCGGAGACCCATAATCCAAACCTCCCTTTTATCCCTCTCCCCATCCCCCAAGGCCGGCAACGATCTTGTGACGCCTGTGGTGTAGCGGGTGTCCATGGGCGGCGGTAATCGCTTACCATCAGGCGATAAGTCTGCTCCATACAGAAAAATGAAAATGAAGTCAATAATTTTATCAAACAGCTTTAATTTTCCTTAAAACTATTAAAATTAAATACATATATAATCCTGTTAAATCTAGATTCAAGCGCTAACTGCATTTCTAGAAGAATTTATCAAAGGTCAAAGCTGTTTTTAAATAAGTAGGTTAATCACGTTTATATGAAGTGTGTCAGTAGGTGCGAATGCGACAAAGAGCGCCTCTAGTTGACAATAACTGGTTATGAGGCCATAAAACACGCAATTTATAGATGAAGTTCATAATAAAGTATTATTTGTATTGTTGCCCACGGATTCAACCGCGTGTACCGCGTAATTAGAGCACCCTTCTCAAGAATCAAAGTATTTCCAAGCTGTGAAAATGGAATATAGACAGGCAGTTACTTTCAAATTTATAATATTAGCGGTATATATCATTTAGCTATATTCAACAAAGTGTCCGAACATACTCGTACTATAGTCTTTTTGCTATGTTCCCTAGTGATTTTAATAGTAAAGTTATACATCAGGAAGCCCAAGTACTTCTTGAGCGTGAACGTGCACTTCAGTAGCGCCATCTAGCAAACGCAACTTTCGATGCGTTTGTCAAATAGTGACTGACAAGTTCTTATTATTTTAAATAAAACTAGCTGAGCTCCGCTGTGTTACCCGCGGTATAACAACAACCACAGGCAATGCCGAGGGACAGAGCTGGTCGTACCAACTCAGAACCTATGTGGGCTCATGTACAATACTTTGCTGAAGATTATGACATGATCAAATGCATAGTTTACGATTCTATAAAGAATATACAAGCAAAAATTCATTTACGAGTATTATATATATATATATACCATATGCCACCATGATATATACTATAATGAAATGAATAAATAATATAAAGAAAGACAATATATAGTATTTTGAAGGCATTTGTTACAAAAGGTAATAAGCAAAAAATATGTCATTATAAAAATTGGTTTTGAGACTGTATGATGAGACAAAATAAGTACATAAGGCATAATTTGGGACTGGAAGTCCCAAATTATGCCATCGGTAAATAAATTGGTTAAAGCAGAACTCATAAGGAATGTAGAAGTACTAAGAACTGATTCCTATAGTTGTTTAATACGAGCCAACATAATTCGGTAAATATCGGTGACAAGACGAGGACGACGAGCTTCTATCAATATTATTTTATTTGATGTGGTATCCCAGATTTCCTGAAGAGATTTCTGGTTTCCTATCAGCAGCTATGTGGTGTATGTATGTACTTTTGACATTTGTAAATAAATTGATTTCATCAATATTGTAAATAAGTAAGTAAGTATTGTAAGGTTATGATTTTATTTTTTCCTTTCCTATACTTTGCTATTCATTTAAATCCTTGATTTAATTTCGAGACTGCCTACTTCTTCATTATTGCAGTTTATAATGCAACAACAATTGTGACCAATTTTTGAAGCAAAATCGATAAGTTTCAAAGGTTTGAAGCCGCAAATAGACCAAACTCACCTAAAGGGGTGCTGGACCTAAAAGACAGCAAGGCATTTGTGACGTTGGAGTTTCGGTTGTCATGGGTGGTGGTCACTAACGTGTTACCTGTCTGCTGATTTTTCCTCTTCACCAAAATAAGAACACATAGAGACTAAAGAAATATGTAAATAGATGATAATATTATACTGAAAGCCACGGTGGCGCAGCATTCGCACTGCTGTGCCCGAGTTCTCGAGTTCGAGAATATTTGTTTCAGAGTTTGGGTGTTTTCTAAGTATAATATATATTCATTTCCAAAATAAGTAAATACGAATTTATTTTAGTAGTTCAGTACCATCGTACACGCTCTGCTTATTTTGGGACTAGATTGCGTTGTGTTAGTCAAAGGTCCCACGATAATGTCTTTATTAAAATTAACATGTATCGAAAAAACGAAGTAATAATTATAAGAGTATATGAAGAAACCCGGGAGCCTAAAACTTAGTACAGGGAATATTATGTCTCGATCATAAACCACATGCCACCATTAAAGTCATAAAACTTATCCCACAATTATATAACCCATTATAAACCTGTTATCTTAACAACATTTTGATCTTAAAATATTTTACAACAACGCAAGTACTTTTACAGCAAATTATTATCAACTAGATTTTGACCGCGGCTTCATCCGCATAAATGTAGAATTTCGCGACAAAAAGTAGCGTAGTTATTTCTCCAAGGTCCAGTCTATCTCTATACAAAAATCTATCAAAATAGTTTTAGCGGCTTAAATCGTAATAGACAGACAGAGTTAATTTCGAATGTATAATATCAGTATAGATATTCTAATGGATATTCATGTATTTTATCACTCAAATGTGTATGATATTATCAACGGGTCATTCAAAGTCATTGACCCACGCCGCTTTAAATAAACACGCTGGTTTAGTGGCCCAGCCTTATACAAGTTTTCGATAATACCGGTATGTTAACTTAAAATGTAACGGTAAGTTTGTTTGTATTCAAAGCACTCTATATGGTTGACATTTAAGATGAATACTGTACACATATATTAGTGTAATCGAATTTAAAGATGTTTCTTTAAACGATACTAGTAACATTTAAATATATTTAACAACAACCCATAATGTCCCACTGCTGGGCTCGGGTCTCCTCTCAGGAGAGGGTTAAGGCCATACGTCCCCACGCTGGCCAAGTGCGGGTTGGGGACTGGCAAGAATACGTTGTGGCTACGTAAATCTTGCCGTTGGATGTTTTTTTTAAGCCGCCCGAAGGCTTCCAACTAAGCTTCACGACTGTTATCGTATGATAACAACCGGGACCGACTGCTTAACGTGACCTCCGAATCACGGAGACGCTCATGGTAACATGCCACCAGCGGTCACCCATCCAGGTACTGACCGCGCCATCGTTGCTTACCCTCGATGATTGTTTCTAATCACCGAGTGCAACTGGGCTATGAGCGCCTCTAAATATATTTACCAGCCTCGAATTCGCAGGGATTGCGGATATTCCGGGTGGGAGCGCTCCTCAAGGCCCGCACCACACCCTTTATGGGGACAGCAGCCTAAACCTCAGGGTTTTCACACAGGAGGGGGCCATCTACGAACTGTAAGTGGCCCGAGGTACGTTGAGTTGCCAGGGTTTTCCTTTCTAGGGTGTACCTGGTTCCCCGGCTCCTAGTACCCGAGACGGCGTGCAGTTTTAGTCGGTGCGAATCCGACATGCCACCGTGGTACAAGAGGGTATTTCCGCAAGAAAAAAAGGGGATGCGGATGTAAATATCTTTTAAATTCTTTACTAATACATCAAAGACAGGCCTCGCCTTCAAAAGGAGGTTCCGGTCTTCTGTACCACGCTATTGTTTAAGAGTTGGTATAGAGTTTATTGCAGTTCTCCTTCTCTTAGCAGTGATGTTCTCCTTCTTAGTTTGCTGCCTCAGTTGGCTATTGACAAACCCACATTAAAACCAGCTATAGGTATAGTTTCAAAGATCTATGCGTACGTAAAACTATGAAAACTACACTCGAAAATTTAAATAATGTCAAGAATTATTTTACTTAAACATTGTAGTTGTGAAATGTTGAATATTCTTTAATGGTATAGGGGGCAAACGGGTAGACGTGTCGCTTGATGGTAAGCGATTACCGTCGTCCATGGAGCGCTGTTTCACACCGGTTTTCTGTATGACCGTGGTATGTCGAGCCGGCCTATTCATGCAGAAGCATGGCTCTCCCACGGTATTTCGTTTTTTATAAATATTAAAAAGAAATACTCTATAAATATATCTTGTGTCCCAAAGTACTTCATAAATGTTAATGAACGAAAAGAACAATTTGTTAATCACAATGTGTTGTACCATTTGGAGATCGAACCCAGCACACTGGGGCATTAGGAAGTAGCAAGAACCACTTTGCGCTCCAAACATTCATATTTACCCATCAGAATTCACGTTCATCAGTATCATTCGTCAGTACCTGGATGGGTGATCTCTAGTTTTATGATACCATGAGCGTCTTCGTGATTTAGAGTGATCTCCAAATAACGGAGACGCTCATGGTACCGACTGCTTAACGTGATCGTTAAGCAGTCGGTCCCGGATGTAATCAAAGGATGACAGTCGTGAAGTTTATTTGGACGCCTACGATCAGCTTAAAAACATCCAACGGCTAGATTACGTAGCTAAAACATTGTCCGCCAGCCCCCAACCTGCATTCGGCCAGTGTGGGGACGTATGGCCCTAACCCTCTCTTGCGAGGAGACTTAAGCCCAACAGTGGGACTTAGTAGGTTCTTGATAATTGACGATGATGATCCACATGCTATGAAAGCCTGTATTTGGGAACTATCCTCATAAACAAGTTGACATTCTATGAACATAAAAGTTATTTAAAAAATTACAAATCTATAGGAATGACGTCATTGCTACGCTAAATAACGTGATCAAATCAAAATGTGTATTAATAACTTTTTTGAACGTTTTACACACAACGCCTACACGTCCCAAAGTAAATAGAGTTGTGGGTGTATTAGACAACTGATATAAATAGATATAATTATACTTTTTTTTAAAATATATATACAGAAAACACCCTAACTCGGAAACAAATATTTGTAAATCATACAAAAATTTGATCCGACCCGGTAATCGACCCCGAGAACTCAAGCACAGCAGTTTCTTACGCTACCGCTGTGTGAAATGAAGTGATCCATTAATACAAGGCAATAAAGGCGTTAGCGATTCTAGAAGGAGTATCCCTGAGAAAAACTTCTTGGCTAAGAGGGCCATTACATTTACCTTATATTCTCAAAGAGGTCTGCAGTTGATAGTATTAAAGAAATCAACTAAATCTTTTAATTCTGTTCTTTTTTGTTTTTTGTCTGGTTTTTTTTTGTTTGTAGAGAAATTAATTCGGAAGGTTGTCTTTTAAAAACAAGAAACAAGAGACTATAACATGCAATATTAGCGGATTACACTTAGATACTCTAACTAATACCTACGTAATTGTAATCGATTATGATGTAGTTCAGCGGTATACCGCTAGATGGCTCTACATGTATTTGATTTTTATAATGGGCGCTAGCGGCGCCTACGTTACCCATAACTTGTATAGCTCTTTGATTTCTGACACGCGTTTACAATTTATTTGGCCTTGATTCTCAATTTTAATACTCAAAGATACAATAATAAACAAGGAAATATTACTAAGCCTTTAATTTTGTTACATTAGCTATAATTTTTTAACACTTTTTTAACACTTGACTACACGGTTGGCCTAGTGGTTTCAGTGGTCGCCACACCACTTCCTACTGCGCCAAGTGTTGTGGGTTCAAATCCTACATGGAACAACACTTTGTGTGATCCATAAATTGTTGTTCTAAGTCTGGGTGTACTTTGTGTCCGTTTCATGTATGTTTGTAAAGATCCCCGCGACACAGGAATGTATATTCCTAATGCGGGAGTTGTCTATTTAAAAAAAAAAAAAAAAAAAAAAAAACTTTAAAGTGTTAACTTTACATATAAGCGTACGATTCTTAATTCTATTCATAATTGAACTAAGTCACCCATACTATTATACTAATATTGTGAAGATGAAAGATTTGATTGTTCGGGTGTTTCCAATGAATAGGTTCCAAAAATGCTGAAGCGATTTGAAAAATTCTTTCACCATTAGAACGTTATCTCATCCCCGAGTAACACAGACATTTACAAGAAAGTTAGAGATCCGTATGAAAACTTGGAAAGTTTGCTAAAAGCGCGCTAAAATTTATAATATTTATTGTCTAGTCGTGCAAAGCTGGGGCGGGCTGCTATTAACTATAAACACAAGACTCATTTGTACCCTTAAAAAAACTAAGGTCCTCTGAGTCTAAATTAGAGTCTACTCTATCATGGAGAGGGTTCTGAGGAACTTTTCCAACTGGTCCCCTTCTCCCCTCCTTTATAGAACGTCACGTGTTGGACTTGAAAGTCAAAGAGTTGTCTTTAAAGTTGATATTTATTCTCAAATTTTACGTTTATGAAATAAAACTTTCAGGGATAATTAAACATTCACATTGTTTTTTGATTGCTTTTAAGGTTCCATACCTAAAAAAAAGGAGGTGTCAAGCTGAAATTAATATCAAATACTTAGGTCTACTGTCTCTTGGAGCCTTGGAGCTCTGCTTGCTTAGAATATGGAGCTGGAAAGTTCTAAGCCAACGCAATCAAAACATACAGACCTTTATGCTACGAACTTTCGACACTCACAAGGGAATCAAAACCTACAGGGTATTTCCTATGAAATTTGGTACGAAGTGACATCTATAGCATTGATAAAGAAAAGCATTAATTTTTATTTTCATTGTTGTATAATATACCTATAAGTTTGTATGGTACCCTCGGTGCGCGAGTCGGACTCTCACTTGACCGGTTTTCTTAACATTAAAACAACATTTTGTAGAGAAAATGACAGTTTCGGCTCACTGAGAGACATATACATCCACTTGTTTTTAAATAAATTTAGAAAGTCTATAACTGAGAGTAAAATGAATAACGACCAATGTTATTGTTTTATTCTATTTTACTTTGTTATTTAATTTTGTATATCTGCGTAATATTTTTAAGAGAGTGTCGTATATGTGCTGTTGATATACCATAATAAAATAAATAAATAAATAAATGGCCGTCATAACGATTGCCGATAAAAGTGAAAACTTATAACTTAGAATGTTATTTGTAAAATTAGCGTGTCAAATTAGATACTTCATGATCTTTGAATTAATATTATCAACATCAAACATTAGTATGTCAGCGACGCGGGTTTCATAAGATTTTCTCCAATCAAAAAGTGCTCAACATAGCTAAAGAAGTTTTTACTTAAATAAGTAAATATTCTACTGCTTAAATGAAAAGTAGTCTTTTTGCAGATCCAAAATTATCAATAGGGACCGTTATGTAGAAACTTCACATTATTTAAAAAAAATGAGATACCACAGCTAAGTAATAAAATTAAATGGCCGTTGACTAAAACCAGTATTTCTTAAACTCGTATTTTCTACTTAATAGTATAAATAGCAATAAAATTCTATGACATCTTGACATGTATCTCTCTAAGTAAATAAGCAAAAATAGGCAAAAAATCTATACTTATATTATGAAGCTGACGATTTTGTTAGGTGGGTTGAACAAGCTAATCTCAGGAAGAGGTGGTTCAAATTAGAAAATTACATACATACACGCATACTTAGATGTTTGATATTCCATTTAACGAAAAAAGCTATTGGTTATATAACATCACGCTACGTCCAATAGGAGCCGAACACTATTGAGATGTGGTAAATACGAAAAATATATATTCCTTTTGAGAGATAATATATTGTGAATAAATTGGATTGATTTCTTTTAGGCTTGCTTGTCTACTGCATTCAAAGTCAAATTCAAAAAATTTATGCAATTAGATACTAAGTGACATTTTTGAACGTTAATTTGAAGCTGCAGTTAAAAATTCTAGATCTACACAAAAAGAAGCTACATCATGTACTGGATTGTCAAGGTAAATTAGGTAGAAACCCGCTTGTCGATCTATAACTCCCAGTTTCCAAAGTACGTACAGCCTAATGAGAAGAATACTGGCAAAGAAACTCATGGCAATTCTTCTTAAAAATCTGATTTTGAAGTACAATAGTGTTAGTATTACATGAAAGATGAACAAACAGTATACAAGCGCTGCCACTGTTTATTGAAATGCATCAAAGTTAACGTACCAACAAAAAAAACTTAGTGATACCGTTGAGATAGAGACTTGCTGTAGATGCATTCGGCTCCATTAAAGATCATAAGACATTAAAGAAAAAAGTCTGACACCAATTCTTTTTCCTTGGGAATGTTATCGTTCTCGTATAATACTTGGAAAAATCTCTTTGCTCACTTTCCAATGGTTCTTTTAAAAAGATCTACAAAGGAAAAGACCTCATTCTGAAGAAATCTATTTATTCACCTATACAAATAAATAAAATTGATGTGTCGGTTTGTAATTTCAAATTAACAGCTTTATAGTAAATGCATAAAAATATTTTTTTAAATGATATTCAGATTGCTTGTTGCGTCTATTTTTTCCGAATAATCTGTGGAACGGTTTGACCGATTTTGACGGGATTGCATTGGCAGATAGTTGATGATATAAAGAGCTTAGGCTTCTCTTTTTAGGCTAGCCCCAACAGCAACAACCACAGATAATACCGCGGTACTCAGCTTGTATAATTCAAAACTCATTTAAATGGTCCGTTCATCATCAAGCTACATCTCTATTTCTTTTAAGACAAGTTGCAGAAAAATGAAAACAAAAACAATACAACAGTTATTTCCTGACCTCAAGAGTAAACAATTTATATACGAATGTATACATCTGTACGCATAAAATTGCATATAAACGAACCAATTATAGTATATATAAGTATATAAACACTTCTTTCAGGTTGGACGAGTCAGTGGACAAAAATAGTTCAGACACACCACTCGTAACAAACGACAAAGTTAAATCGTCATCTATAAACATGAAGTTGTTATCAGTTTTGTGTGTTTTGACATTCGTTATATTGTCGTCTGCTAAACCTGATGGGTACCCGCGAGGCTGTATATATTCGTTGGGCAAATGTAAGTTTGTATAGATTTAATTGTGCTTTAGAAGTTTTTTTTATTTTTATTAAGCAAAAGATTGCTGCTTGCGACTCAAGAATCACAAATGCTTTATCGGCTTGTGAACCCTTTGAGTAAAGAGGAGAGAGTATTACATCACCAGCAACCTCAATTGGTAAAGTAGTTTCATGAATTTTTAACAATGGTTTGTTGTGAATTTGTGGGAACTCTGGTCTTAGATGTCTCTTCTGCGGTTATACCTTATTTTGCTTTCACCATCAATTATGTTTACCGTATTTAATAAACTAGGTATTTTTTGACCATTTACGTGTTTGCCAGTTATCATAGTAAAGAGGAGCCTATGGAATTCCTCAAGAATTAAAGAAACTTTATGTCAAATTTCATTGAAATCGGTGTAGCGGTATAGAAGAGAAAGCGAAACAGACGGATAGAAATACTTCTGGATTTATAATATTTGTATGGATTATTATAGTTTGAATATACGTTGTACAGTATGTACGCCGTACAGTACAGCACAGGGCACAAATTTTTTATTTATTTTAATTGTTGTTTTTGTCTCTCTTCATCATCAGCTTCTCGCTGGAATACAAGCTGGACCTAGGCCTTTCCCAAGGCACACCTCAGGACCCGGTCTGTTGCTTTTCGCATCCTATTTCCCCCATCGTTTGGTTTAATTAACACTAATATTACCAAACAGGTAATGAATACCGACTGCATCAATATCATATGTGAAACATATAGGTTTCATATATATTCGTAATCACCGTTATAAATTGTTTATTTTAATACCACACTACATGTATTTTGAAAACATTTTTTTGAGATTACTATACCCAGTCTCACTCTCACGACTAAGACGAATCTATTGACACCACTCACATAAAAATAAGACAAGCCGTTTATGCTTTAGGACGTGCCTACGAAATATATACACATAAATGCTTACATTCCAAACAAACCCCCCTTCTTTCGCAGTTCGGTAAAAACACGCAGATATTTAATAAATTATAAGAATTTGAATTATGGTTCCTTATTTAAATTTAATTAGTACTTATGACGGCTGGTTTTTCGCATTGTTTTAAATATACTTTAATTACTTACTTCTGAGTCATGTACATTTACTTATAGAGATTAACTCACTTAATTGCTGATAAACTCGGCTTGATTATTCATTGGATTGTCTATTCATTATACATTCAACTCGGGTTAGTCCTTTACTTTAAAGTTTGCTTTACGATCAGGTATTTCAAACTTATCTGTACATGGGTATTTGCCTCAACCTCGAACTCAACCCGCGTGAGTACATCGAGAACATTACTAAGGCCACGGAAACTTGGTGTATTGAACAGGACCATGAGTTTCTTTACCAGATCTTCACATATGGCTCAACACATTTTGGTAACTGGAAGTTAAAGATCGACACAAGCAGGCAATAGATTTTGGTGTTTTCACCTTATCTTGACAATCCAGTATATGCTGTGGCGCCTATTTGTGTCGATCTATGATTTTAACTGTAGCATCAGTTTGACGTTCATAAATGTCACTTAGTGTTTTCATTTTATAAATGATTTTGAATTTAAATTTGAAAGGGGGAGAGATTTGTGTCGTCTTTATAAAGCCCAGGGTCAGGGATATCACTCGTGAATGGAGTACGGTTCTCATCTTTGGATGGATCCACGCAGCATTGGCTTGATGCTCTTGTTCATTTTCAGCTGTCCGCATTTACAATAGTCCCGCTGTCACCAAATCCCTTGAGACTCTGCAGTTACAGACAAATATCGCCTCTATGGTAGTCCTCTACGGCCTTTATCATGGAGTGTTCTGAAGACCGTACCGTGAGTACCGTGGAAGAGTCACGCTTCGGTACGAATGGGCCAGAGTGATACCACTACCTCACAAAAATTCAGCGTGAAGCAGCTTGCATTGTGTTTCATCGAGTGAGTGAGGATATCGAAGGCTCATATCCGAACACCTCCCCCATTCCTCTCCCGATCTTCCAAAGGTCGGCAACGCACTTGAGACTCTAGCATTGTGGGTGTCCATAGGCGATGCTTACCATCAGACGATACATCTGCTCGTTTGCAGCTTATTCCATAAAATAGTAATGCCTGTTTTTCACATTTGGTTAGAATCATGGATGGCATAGTAGAGAGATTTATATGGTCCATGCTCACATGCTTGTTCATGGGATATTTATTGTCGTCTGTGTAGTTATTCTATGTGTCTGTTTAACTATCACCCTAAACCTACAGTAAAGTTAACTGAAACTGCCATAAATATTGTGACTTACTTGACTTAAGGTCCTAAGTCCCCTAGTTGGGGCAGAGGGCATCCACGGTGCACCGCTATCCTGCTTTGTCTTGAACGACTCGCTTGATTTCACTCCAGGTTTTGCCATCTTTGCTTCATTGTCTGCCTCTGTGGCGCAGTGGCGCAGAAATATATCAGGATAATACAGTATGTATATATGTTCCTTAATGTATTTTAGGCGAAAGAACTGTCTTAAAAATACATGTAGGGTACATAGGGAAGATTCGTGGTCACTCCTATTAAATCTCTTAATAAGAGTCAATAAACAACAACCCATAATGTCCCACTGCTGGGCTCGGGTCTCCTCTCAGGAGAGGGTTTAGGCCATACGTCCCCACGCTGGCCAAGTGCGGGTTGGGGACTGGCAAGAATACGTTGTGGCTTCGTAAATCTTGCCGTTGGATGTTTTTAAGCCGCCCGAAGGCCTCCAACTAAGCTTCACGACTGTTATCGTATGATAACAACCGGGACCGACCGCTTATCGTGACCTCCGAATCACGGAGACGCTCATGGTAACATGCCACATGCGGTCACCCATCCAGGTACTGACCGCGTCATCGTTGCTTACCCTCGATGATTGTTTCTAATCACCGAGTGCAACTGGGCTATGAGCGCCTACTAAGAGTCAATAAGATCAAATATAATAATGTAAACTTCGGCGATGAACCTCTTCCTATTCTAAAATTAAAAATTGTGTGGGTCTCCATGCTATTTTTTTTTGTTATAGTGTTAATAGGTTTTTAATATTTACTCAGATTTTACGATTACATTTTACCATGGGAGAGCCACGCTTCTTCACGAATGGGCCGGCTCGACCGGAGTGATAGCACTTCCTCACAAAAAATCAGTGTGAAACAGCGCCGGCGCTGTTATTCATCGAGTGAGTCAATATACCAGAGGCCCATACCCCACCTACCACTACTATCACTCCCCCTATCGACCCCCCCCCTCTCCATCCCTCAAGGCCGACAACGCACTTGTAACACCCTGGTTTTGCGGATGTCCATGGCCGGCGGTAATCGCTTACGGTCAGGTGATAAATCTGCTCTTTAGCCCCTATTCCATGAAAAAACGAAAAGACACACCTCTTTTTAATCTCTTGAAAAGTTGGCAATAGAAATTGAATATAAACGAGAAAAAAAAAATAATATTTTTTTTTTTATTAGTTTTACACTTATGTTACAACATAAGTGTAAAACTAAAACATAAAGAAGCAAGAAAAATTGAATTTAACCATACACCACCTCGATTGGCTATTGTGGTAGACCGAAACCTCCTTTTTAAGAAGAGACCTATGCCAGCTCTGGACTGTTATAAGCTATAATATGATAAAAACTTCTGTTGTTTCCAGGCGTTCGAGAATGTGAAATAGGTACCCATGCTTACACGACGGGCTGCAGCCAAAAGACTCCAGAGCCGAACTGCTATGAGCCCAACCCTAAAACCGACGGTCCTATCATTTGTGACTTCTCTGCGTGCTATTGTGACCAGCCAACTGTTAGAGATCTTCTTACTGGTGAATGTGTGACACTTGATAAATGTTTTAAGTAACGTAATTTAAATATTTGATAAAAAAAACTTAAAAGACTTGAGTGTAGACTATTTTTGTATTTGGAAAGGAAAATACAAATTATTAAAATATATTTTTATTTATTGTTTCGTTTATTTAATATGTTTTTTTAATATCTTAAACATGGCCTTCTAATTCAAATCTAATCGCGGATTAACATGATAATACTCTCCTGCAAGTTAAAAAAGAAAAACTCTCACAAGATTTCTCTCACAAGACATGTGAAATGTAGATCATTGTTCCGATAGTCTTATCTGTTTACGGATTGATTGCCAGGAGCCTTGACCAGCACCTTAAGAGGCTCACTTTAGACGGCTGGATTAAGGGTTTGATGCAGAAGGCAGTCCCCCTTGACACGGCACGTATAGTGAGGAGCTCTTTGGAGGCTTAACCATCGGTTTCTTGGTCTGTATCCGAAGTTGGTGGTCTACTATTTTCGATATTTAAAATATATGTTATTATTTATCTTAAATATGTAAAATATTTGAAAATGTAATAGATATGTGTATATAAATGCAACAAAGAGAATAATAATAACTTTATTATTATTCTCTTTATTGCAATCTTGGTGTACACCAGAAGATTATAAAACGGACTTAACATAATTGTATATTTCTTAATCTACGCTGCTCAAGAGTATATAAATTATTTCTAGATATAGTATCCATCCAATTACTTATCACACAATTATTTGTGCCAAACCCACAATCTCTGGCTTAGCAAATCATGATCAACAACAACGGTACTCAAAGTTACTCTAGCCACGCTGATTTCAGCATGAAGGGGCCGGTCCGATCTTCTCACAAAAGACCAAACAAAATAACAACATTCATGCCGTTGTGTTTCTTTGTTGAGTGTAAGACCGGAGGTCGAATGGTTCACAAGCATCTCAATAAGACGCTATAGTGTGGGTCACCTATGCTGCATAGTAGATTTAATTGCATTCTTAACGAGTATGGTGACTAATACTCCTGGATTCTGTTTCTGCTTGCCATCAGGCAAAGTCATTTTAGCAGATTTAATGAAAATCAGGCAGGTATACGAGATTTTACGTACCAAGTATAAACAATGAGTGTGTCCGATTTCCATTTCAGTTCGTTTGCATATAGTTGCGGCGTTGTTACCGACAGGCACTATGGTACAAACTGTTCAATAAAGTTGTAGGTCTTCGTAGTATTTATATTTAGTTGAGTAAAAACTGTCAAAATTTATTTCGACTTAGATGCGATGACTTGTAATTAGTTAACACTTCCATAAGTTATCACTCTTTATATCAGTATTTTAATAGCAACAAGAGTGATGACGGTTTTAGTTTACGGAGTGTAACTACCCCTATTAATTTCAAGCGAAAGAAGCGAGTTAACTACGCAGGTCTACGCAGGGCAACAGCACTATAAAGAACTCTAGTAACCCACCTGGCCAGCGTGGTGGGAGTAGTAAGTCAAAACCTCCTTTCTAATAATAAATAATATGTTCAGAATTTTAACACACAACGCCATCTAGTCCCAAACTAAGCAGAGCTTGTACTATGGGTACTAGATAACTGATATTAATACTTATATACTTTTTTTTTGTAAATAGATACATATTATGCATAAAAAACACTCAAACTCCGAAACAAATATTTGCAGATCATACAAACATTTGGCCCGACTCAGGAATCCGAGACCTCTTGCACAGCAGTCGCATTCGCTATCACTGCGCCACAGAGGCAGTCTAAGTCTAAGATGTGTCCTTGTTTAGCACCTGACTATAAAAGGTTTATGAATAAAATACCGTACATTTTTATCTACCTACTGAACAAAAAAAGGAAGTAATAAATTTAGTTCGCACTTTTATAAATATAACAATTTAATTCAAATAAAATATAATATACGTTAAAGCTGTTAGCTGTATTTAAAATACTGTAAATTAGTCTTGACCACCACGTTCGATGTATTTGATATATTATTCAGTATTATGTAACCAAGATATTTATTTATAACTTCATGCACTTGTGTACATCGGCGGACTTAATGCCCAGGACATTCTCTCCAAGCCAACCTCCGGGGAGTGTAGAGATCTAGTATAGTAGGTGCAGCGAGGTACTACTTTTAAGTTTTAAACTATAATAACGTGTTATTACAATATATTTTTATACTTTAATTAAGATCTCTACTTCTATTTATTTCTTTATTTGTATGTAATTAAGTCGGCAGTTAAAATTACATCGTATCCTCTTCCTAGCCTTTATTATTCCCAAGATTTGGGGTCGGCTAGTAGTTCCACCGTTTTACCTAAATATCAGTTTTTTTACATGGAGCGACTGGCATCTGACCTCCGCAACCCTGAGGGTGAAATGAATTCGAAGGTACAACTATTTGTAAGTATATTTGAAGGCACTGACTTCCCCCCAGTAACGATTGCCATAGATGTTCATGACAACCGGGATCCACAGCTTAACGTGCTCTCCGAGGCTCGGGCATGAAACACCACCATATTCCATACTCCGGGCTTCTATTAAGAATTTCTTGTAAGTAAAACCCAACAGCATTCCAACCCGGGAATTGAAACCCAAGACCTCTTGATCTGCAGTCGCTTACGCTAACCACTAGGCCAACGAGGCAACGAGTAGTAAAAATTACATCGTATATTTTTTTATTTCTCGGCAATCGACAAGAAACATGCAAAATAAAATCAAAATCGTAGGCGCTTTTATTTAAGCTTCATGATGTTCCCCTAATCGATTTCAGCCACAACGGCCACTCTCAACAGGGACCAGCCAACTACACATGAGATATTATAGTGCCCAAGTGTGTGCGCAAACACACGTGCAATCTTTGTTCACTCACTCTCATAATGCAATGGGACAGCTAACCGACATGACCGGGGAGAGATCAAGTGTAAGTCCGATGGATTAACTTTCTCTCCGGGGCTCAGGGCTTAAGACCAAACTTACAAACTCTGAGTCCTTTATGGTGCCATTCAGAAATCAAACCAAAAAACCTCTTGATTGGTAGTAGCATACAAAAACCGGACGAAACAACTCAAATGGCAATGTGACTTAGATGGTACTCATTTATTTATTTAAAACATTATGCACTTTTGTACATTGGCGGACTTAATGCTCAAAGCATTCTCTTCCAGTCAACCTTAGGTTGGTGTAGAAATCTTGTAAGGTAGGTGGTGCACAGAGGTCTATCTATCTATCTATACACTACGATAACTTGAGTATATACTTGCAACGACGGTGCGGTCAGTACATGGATGGGTGGCCGCTGGTGGCATGTTACCATGAGCGTCGCCGCGATTCGGAGGTCACGTTAAGCAGTCGGTCCCTATCGGAGGAGATCTCTCGCTGCCGGCCGTCGTACGCTCCACGCCGGTGGCGTGTGCCGTACGTCGCCTCGATTCCGACACACCACCCCGCCGCAAACCCCGGTAGGGTGAAGGCCCGAGAGGGTTTCCACACGTAAAAAAAAGCAGTCGGTCCCGGTTGTTGTCATACTATAACAGTCGTGAAGCTTAGTTGGAGGCCTTCATAGGCTTAAAAAAACATCCAACGGCAAGATACGTAGCCACAATGTATTCTTGGCAGTCCCCAACCCGCACTTGGTCAGCGTGGGGTCGTATGGCTTTAACCCTCTCCTTAGAGGAGACCCGAGCCCAGCAGTGGGACATTATGGGTACGGTTTGTGGACATCCCGATTTCGAGTGGGAGCGCATTCCAGAGCAGTACCACTTGGATAAAGAACAAAGAGTTCACGAAGTCAGTTTATTTTTTTTCTACACCTCCAATGCTATCGTTGCCTATGGTACGCTACGTTACTTTTTCATTCCAGTTCTCACTCGTATTCCTCTCGCGCTTTCATGCTTCATACTTTGTCTTTCTGTTATTCATCACTTTCATTTTCGAGGGGTGGGACTCACGTCTTTTTATCTATTGGGTCTATTCCTTCTTGTTATATTTTATTACTTTCTTTAATATTTAGTCTACAGGGAAATGAGGTACATTTGTCTTATTTTTTTTTCTTTTATAATTGTTATCTTAAGGCTACTTGTTTTACGGGCGACACTCTGTTTATTATATATACTATCTTACACTTTAATGTGTATTTACTTTAACACGACTTTTTTGTAAACGTTTATTTCTTATCACTTTTACAATGGTTGTTTTCTTGTGACTACTAACTTATATTCTAACTACATTTTATGATTTATGACTGACGCAAATATTATATACAATAATGTGTAAACATAATTTTTATACATTAGTTTTATTACGCTTTTTATTGGCTATTCTAGTGCAGTAATCTAAAAAATTTGTCCCTATCTCTACTTTTTAAAATTTTACTGAGGTTTTGTTCCTTAATTTCGATATTTAGTTTGTTTTTGTAATGTATCGTATAGAATAGAATAGAATAGAATAGAATACACTTTATTGTACAACAGATATAACAGTTTACATAAATATATAGTTTACATAATACATGAATTGAATCACCGTGTACAAATGGCGGCCTTATCGCTAAAAAGCAATTTCTTCCAGGCAACCTGCAAACTTTTCCATACTAATATTACAAATTAACTAACTATGTCTAACTGTCTGTCTGTATTTCACAGCTAAACTGGTGCATCGATCCCTACGAAATATGGCACGAAGATACTTTAATTCTTGAGGAAGAACACAGTGATAACAAGCGAGTAGGTAGTATATATACAAAATGTATAAATAACAGGCCACCGGGATTTTTATGCATAATATAACATCTATTTACAAAAAAAAGTATATCAGTTATTTATCTCTCATTCCAACTGTCATATTAAAATCCTACCTAATTTGAAGCTAGAGAGATCGTTTTTTGTTTGTTTTTTATAATTTTTATCATTAACTCCATCACGACGAAGACTTGAAGACTCGAAGACTTAGAATTGAAGACTCGAAATACTTGACATTGGCAGAAATAGCTGATCCGGCTGATTGCCATATCATCAAAAGAAGATCGTTTTTTGTTTTTTCGAAAGACGGCACCCATTTCATGTCATCCACATTTTTTATATTTTTAATCATTAATTCCATCACGACGAAGACTTGAAGACTCGAAGACTTAGAATTGAAGACTTTAAATAGTTGACATTGGCAGAATCTGATCCTACTGGTTGCCATATTATCAAAAGAAGAAGAATTTGAAGCTAGACGACGTTGTGTGTCAGATTTCCAAAATATTTAACGAATTTGGAAGCACTGCTACACACACTACACGAAACCAAAATTTTACAATGTCCGTGTAAAAGTTAACTGGAAGAGGTCGCCTTGAGCGGTCTTATGACCGTCAATTATAATGGGTTTCCATATATGCCTGTAAAAAGATATTTTAGTGGTGTACAATGTAAGCAGAGTCACGCTTACAGCACGAAAGGGCTGGTTTGAACGGGGTGGTAACAGTAGACCAACCTAAAATGACAGCATGTGGTCGTATTTCATTTTTTGAGTGCGAGATCGGAAGCCCAATGATGCTGAAATATCTCAATAAGACGCCATAGTGTGACCGTGCTTAGATCTATTTTGACTGGCTAGGTAGTATAACTGCTACACAGACTACACGAAACTAAAATTTTACAATATCCGTGCAAAATTTGACTGGAAGAGGTCGCCATGAGCCATAAGACCGTCTATTGTAATAGGTTTCCATATATGTCTGTTCAAAAATACCTATGGCCTTAACCCTCTCCTGAGAGGAGACCCGAACCCAGCAGTGGGACATCATGGGTTAATGATGATGTAGTATAAAAAAAGTTGTACAAATAAATAAATAACCAGAGTCTACGTATAGGCTGTTTAGTATTATTACGTACCTTTGACACTTTTCGTAAACAATAAATATTGTGTACGTAAAATCTTTAAAATGACCTTTATTAAATGTTTAAACAGAATTCAATAAGATAAGTGCGATAATATTTAAGGATGTGCCTATTTTCAAGTCTTGTAATCTATATAAGTAAATTAAATTGAAGTGTATGTTTGTAATTTCAAATCCAACAGTTTTTTTGCTAAATGCATATCATAATTTTTTTTCTATCTTGTCTGTTTTTCTGGCTAATCTCTGGAGCGGTTTTATTGATTTTGATAGGACTGTCACTGGCAGATAGCTGATGATATAAGAAGTAACTAAGACTACTTTTATTTACACTAGCTTTGCCACGCATTCGACCGCTATTCCATAAAATGGAAGATGGCTGGTGGTGCAGTGATTAGTGACCTTAAGCCGGAGGTCGTAGATGCAATACTAAGTACAAATAGTTATGTGTTGAACTCAATCGTGTATGCTGATTCTGAGTTAATGGTTTACTACAGCACATGTTCTCCCTACACGGAGATCAAAAGTTCGTGTGTGAGAAATGTTAAGTTATACTCAGCAGGTTTTGTTTTCTTAACTTCTCTTCACGTTTATATTTCAGTATATTGCATACAGCGGGTGACTGCCAAAACAATAGTAATATAAAAACAATGAGAGATCACTCAGTCCAATATCAGTTTTGTATATAAATCACTTGACGTCTACTTATATGACTGAGATGAAATCAAGTATAGCTTATAACACTCATCCTCCTATTATATCGAATTCAAATTCAAAATCATTTATTCAATTGAGACATTAAGTGATATTTATGAACGATATTAAAAATCATAAAGCGACTCAAACAGATGCCACAGATGTCAAGGTGAATTAGGTGTAAACATCTAAATCCAATGCCTGCTTATGACGATCCATAACTTCCAGTATTCAAAATACGTAGAGCCTTATAAGAAGAGAACTGGCACAGAAACTCATTACCACTCTTTTTAAAAGTCCGATAATCAAGTACAATAAATTACATGAAAAGTATGCAAGTTGTTAACACCTGAATGACATTGTATTCATCAACAACCCATAATGTCCCACTGCTGGACTCGGGTCTCCTCTCAGGAGAGGGTTAAGGCCGGTCGGAAACTTGACATTGTATTAAAATGCTCCAAAAACTAACCTACTAAAAGAAACACTCAGTGATACTATAGAAATTTTGAACGTATCTCTCAATACCTCCTACACAATATTACATATCAGTAAAATAATTTTCTAAATGCGCAGAAGTCGTTCTTTAGGTCCTTTAGGTTGACAGAGGGACACAGGGATCGCAGTAGCACCGTTCCGAGAAAGCGATTGGAGCGTCAGTCGACTACACTTCGATTTTGCTTGTTCCGATTTATTGCAATAAGTGTACTATGCGCGAAATTACCTCCACTGCGTCGAAAACAGGCCAAGTTACGTGCCGGCGCCTACACAGGTAAGCAAGAAAAAGGTAGCCTAAAAGATATAAGACATCAAAGTGATAATAAAGCAGTAGTTGAGTTAAAAAATTGATGCTTTTGTCATCAAAATAATTAGTTTTCTCTAAGATTTATTTATCAAATCTGTTTATTTGTTGGGGATAACACATTTACTACTGATAGTATTGCTAACAGCTGGAAGGCATAAGCTTTCAATTCAATACCGATTTACGACTTGGTCAACAGTCAACAGTGTAAAATACATTATGAAGTAACCTTCAGCTGTATTTTCTTCTGTTGTTGTCAACGTTCTGATCTGAGGGTCAAAGAGACATCATAGACATTTTTCCTCAAATAGAAATAACAAGATTAATGAAAAAAGTGACGTCAAATACCGCTAACCTACAAACAGGTCATCAAGATAAAAATAATTGATTCAACCGTGGCAATGTTTAGGTACTATGTTCAACAATCATCGTTAGATAATATTTAATCATGAGTAAAGGGTGTTATAGAATCAACTGATCTAATATTAGGTATCTTTGCGTGAAAAAATTTTAATTTGACAAATAATACCGGGTTGGCAAATCCTGATAGAATATACGGTATGTTTCTTAATATTCATCATGCGTAAAGGGCGTTACAGAAACAACTGATCTAATATTAGGTATCTTTGCGTGAAAAAATCTTAATTAGGCAAACAGTATCGGATCGGCAAAGCCTCATAGAATATCCGGTATGTTTCTTGAGCAATAGGTATGCATAGTTGGCAACGATCACTGAAATTCAAGATATCATTATACATGTTTGCAACTTAATTTCATAAAAAGTTAATAAAGAAAAACAAAACCTTTTTCATTTAAAACATATTTCCTAATGTATGTTTTATTATATGTTTTTAATGGAATACTGGGCAAATTAGAGAACGTATCGCCCGATGGTAAGTGATTACTGCCGCCCATGGACATCCGCAACACGAGAGGCGTCACAAGTGCGTTGTCGGCCTTTGGGGAATGGGGAGGGGGATGGGCCTCCGGTATCCCCACTCGGAGAAACACAGCACAAGTGCACAAGCGCAGTTTCACACCGGCCTTCTGTGAGGCCGTGGTAATAATCCGTTCGAGTTGGCCTCTTCATGCCGAAGCGGGGCTCTCCCACGATTCTCCAACGTTCAGTTCCAAACAATTTTATACTAGGGAAAATTTCTATAGGCAGTTTTGGATGGGGACTAAATTCATGTATGGGGACTAAGGTAAGGTCGCAATCGACATGGCAAGGTGACGATCGTGATGATTTAAACAGCTGTGAATGTGTAAATATATATGTAGAGTTTGTTTGAATTTAGGATCGAGGGTTTTGGTAATTTGTACTTGTTCACTAGTACTTTTGATAGCGAAAAAGATGCCGAAACTTTCTGAAAAAGCATTATTGCGGCAAAGAAGATATTTCCACACTAAAATGATTTCTGGATTCTCCAAGAGAATAATGGCCCTAAGCACTTAATTTGGCTCTGCGCCTCTTGGAAAGTAGAACGTGTTTGATTAGCTCTCACAGTCCCCGGATGTCAATGCAAATAAAAATGTTTGATCATGAATGAAGCTTAAACTAAGGCCAAAAATATAGTGACTGCCGCTGACCTTACTCGTGAATTGAAGTCCGTGTGGAGGTCTTTACTTCGCAGCTATGCTGAAAATTGGTGGAAAGTATGTCGTGAAGATGCCAAGCGATTATGGACAATAATGGAGATTGGGTGCCTCATTAATACGAGTATAAAGCATCTCAATCAACAGCCCATAATGTCCCACTGCTGGGCTATGGCTTTGTGTTTTTAACGTTATGATTTTTTTTATTTTTTTTTATTTTAACTACCTCAAATTTGATACTCGTCTTATTAGAAATATGAGTATTGCGCTATAATTTCTAAATTTAATCTGATAGTTCTAAAGTCAAACTTTTTCCTAAATAAAATTATGTTGCACGTTATTTCGTTTGGAGATGTACCTAATAAATAAAAGTTTAAATGTTTGTTTGTAATTTACAATTAAGAGCTTTTCACTGAACACATTTACAAGTATATTTTTTATCTATAAGGGCCTGTCTCAATGGAGGCGCTCATAGCCCGTACACTCGGTGATTAGGAACAATCACCGAGGGTAAGCAACGACGGCGCGGTCTGTACCTAGATGGGTGACCACTGGTGGCATGATACCATGAGCGTCTCCGTGATTTGGAAGTCATGTTAAGCAGTCGGTCCCGGTTGTTATCATAGAATAACAGTCGTGAAGCTTATTTGGAGGCCTTTGGGCGGCTTAAAAACATCCAACGGCAAGAGTACGTAGCCACAACATAGTCTTACCAGTCCCCAACCCGCACGTGGCCTGCGTGGGGCCTTAACCCTGTCCTGAGAGGAGACTCGAGCCCAGTAGTGGTACATTATGGGCTGTTAATTTGATTAGATTTGAAGGGCCTGTCTAAGTGACTCAAATTTGCCTGATGGAAAGTATGAGCAGAATCCGAGAATAGTGATAGTGGTCATCATAATCCAGACAATGTAGTGATGCAGCATGGTGCCTTACACTGTAGTGGCCTATAGTGGCGATGTAGAAACATCTTAATAGGCCGAGTATTTACGGTACATACAAATATAGTTCAAATTTTTGTCTGCATTTGCTTTGGCTATCTATCTGAAGCAGCTGAAACAATTTCGATGGGACTTTTCACTGGCAGTTAGCTGATGATATAAGAAGTGACTTAGGCTACTTTTTGGTAGACTAACTCCCTGCAGCTTTACCAGTGGTTGTTTTTATAAAAGTACAACAACGACATTTCCAGATAACTTAGTAGAAACCAATTGTCCATACATTCATTATCATGAAGTTATTATTGGTCTTGTGTTTCTTTGCATTCGCCATGTTTTGCTTGGCTAATCCCTAAGGATATTCGCGTTGTTGCATCTGTGTTGAAAGAAAATGTACGTATAAGTTTATACTTTAATGTGTTACACTAAAAATTCACAACTGTGCGCTTTTTAAGGAACTTTTTGCCTGGCACAACAAAACTGTGAAATGAACTGTCGCCTGCGGTATTCCCGGACCAATACAACCTTCAAATCATCAAGAAAAGAGCGTACTTCTTCTTAAAAGGGTGGCAACGCACTTGTGATGCCTCTGGTGTTGCGGGTGTCCATGGGCGGTGGTAATCGCTTACCATCAAACGATATGTCTGCTTGTTTGCCACCTATACCTAAAAAAAAGTTTATGTATTTGTCCGGTGACTTCTTTAATCATAGGAATGATTTACGCGACTCGTAGCTCATAGAGCGACCAGAGTCTTCCCGTTTCCCTATCCGATCCATCCGAGGCTTGCGCGCCTCACCCTTTCCTTCTTACGTGTTTCCCTTATCGAGGTATTTTTTAATTATTTTATGGAAGAAGGAGCAAGTGAGCCAACGTGTCGCCTGATGGTAAGATATTAACCAAAGGTGTCACAAGTGCGTTGCCGGCCTTTGGGGAATTGGGAGAGGGTTTTTTGTATGTTCCTCAAATATCCTCACTAAGTGCGCGAAACATAGCGCAAGCGTTTTTCTACGCCGTATATCTGCACGGCCGTGTTATCACTGTAGTCGAACCGGCCGATTCTCGCCGAACAATGACTCTGCCACAGTGATTGAGGCTTAATATTATCTTCATCTGAAAATGAATATATTCACAAACAAAGAAAGTTGAAATAACTACAACTCAACTCCGTATAAGAATATGATGCAATTGTGGAGGAACGGGTGTGTCATGTCCCTCCAACACAAAGGGCGGAACCTCCGAACAGGTGAGGTGATCATGCTTGGCGGGCCACTGCCCGACGGTTGACGTTAGGATGTTGTATATATGCTAATCGGCGCGCAAACTTCTATTGTGCGATTTATGATTGGTAGTTTCTTAGTTCATTCCTTCATTACTCCGTAGTTCAACGTATCTTTGGTAGGTGGCGCTGTAAAGTATTTCCGTTGTTGCGTCGTTTGTAAAAGTCGCCACACAATAATATGATATTTTAAGAATTAGTTGACACCTCATTGAAATCAGTACAGGAATTTAGGCGCTACGGTGGAGAATACATGGACTGACAAAACTAAGACCTTTTTATATAGTTTTGAAACGATGTTAATTGATATTACAAACAGACACTTCAATTATGTTTACTTGTATACATTATAGACGTGAGTTTGGATGGGTGATATCAACATAACTTAATCACACTCATAAATACCAAGAGTTGCCTGGTATTTAATGGGAACAACACAATTACACTGGGGGGTAACTAAGCCGAGTGAACAAAACTACAACTTGTCACTTGTTCTAAAATATTGTATTGTTTCCCTGAGCTGGTTCTCTAAGAAAAGATTACATTGGCTTCTTATAACACAGGGCTGATGACAATAATATCGCGATTCATAAATAATGCACAACGCCCTCTATCGTCATTTAAAGAAAACTATTATGTATACATTTTGCGGTTTAACTCACACCATTTATACTGAATTGGATAAAATTTTGTGATGAGACGGTAAGACGGGAAAAAGCTAATGTTTTGTTTTATACAGTTTAATATGATAAATAATGTGTACGTATTGTTTTGTTTCTCAATGTTTATATAGCTTATAAGATATGATCATATTGTTCACATGTCAACACCGAATCTATTTTACCCAGGGGTCAATGCGTTTGACAATAACATGATTAAATTCTTCCATAATATCGAATGATTATAATTGTGACTAGGTTTTACATGCGGCTCTGTCCAACTATACTTTATTATTTATCAAGGGTTCTTTCAATTAATTGTATAGATGTGGTAAAAAAAACTAGAAGACTATATTTATTTAAATTTGCTTAGATTTCACTATTAATGAAAACTTCATCAAAACTTAAATTTTATTAAATAAGTAAAATAGTTATTAAATATACAGATAAAATAGATTTTATATGTTGTGAATTGTCAATTTATACTGTGGTAAGAAATTAATGCCTTTTTATTAAGTTTATTTAAATTTTTTACCAACTATTCAAGCTTTACTATATGACTGAACCTAACTTATATTTAAATTGTTCATCCACAGAACCAAACTCACAAACTATTGTCTTTATAATTAAATTTTACTGACCGATTACAAAAAAAGGGGATGTAGGTAAGGAATAAATAATGTGCGAATTAAAAAATTAAATTCAATTGTTTTTTATTATATGTTTACTACTTCATAACTTCAGCTGGGTGAACCGATTTTGATGATTCTTTTTTTATTAGAAAACTGGTGCTTCCTGTGAGGTCCCATTTCAGTTTGGTAGTTCTGGAAGTCGGTTTTTTTGTTCTTGAAATTTGTAAATAATATCACATTCTTTTTTTTTTCTTTTTTTATGTATTTTCTGCTCTATGACAATCTGTTCAAAAAAAACAATAAGCCACTCTTTTGGCTGGAACTATATGTCCTGATATTTATTATGTAACAATATCACTGACGAAAATTTCTTCACTTCCATACCTACAGTAAATTATCTGTTACATATTAAAAATAAAGATAGTCACCACTTCTATTCATACCGTGGGTATTATAAAAGGCGACTTAGGGTCAAACTCTGCCGTGGGAGAACCACGCTTCATTAGCCTGGGCCGGCTCCACCGGATTGTTACCACGGCCTCACAGAACAGTGGTGTGAAACTGCCCTCGGGGTATGTTTGAGTGAGTTTGAGTGAGTGAGGATACCAGAAGCCCATACCCCAATCATTCCTAAAGGCCGGCAACGGGTTCGTGACGCCTCTGGTGTTGCGGGTGTACATGGGCGGCGGGAATCGCTTTCCATTTGGCGATACGTCTGCTTATTTGCCCCTAACCCTTTAAAAAAGAAAGATAACATTACAGAGAGAAAGAAATCCTACACCAATCTATCCGACTAGCGTATTAAAGTAGGTAAAACCTCAATTCTAAAAAGAGGTCAAGTCTAGCAGTATACTTTATAAGTATATTGAACATTGAATAAATGTTTTTTCCTTCTAGGCTTTAAAGAATGTGAAGAAGGAACGCATGATTACACACCGGGATGTGGCCCCATAACTCTTGAGGCGACCTGTGACGAACCTCAACCTAAGAGCGATAACGATGTTTGTGACTATTTTAGTTGCCACTGCGATACCCCCACTGTCAGAGATACTAATAGTGGCAAATGTGTGACGCTTGACAAATGTCCTGAGAAATTGCCAAAATACCAATAACAAGCTTTTTTTTCAATCACAATATGCATCACGTACTTATATATAAATATATTATGCCCATTTAAAAAAAAAATGCTCAAGGAACATTACCTATCTTCCTAAGTTCTGATTTGTCAATTTTTTTTTTATTATTATTATTTTTCATTCATTTATATCGAAAGTGTAGATATTGTATATATTTATGTATTTATTTGACTGTATTAATGTGTAACACTAAATCTTTTATTGTTAGTATTTATCTTAATTAAATGATTTCCTTTTAATTATTTATTTTTTTCACACCAAATTACCCATGACTTCGAATTTCTACAGTCAATTTGTAGAAGAAATTGCTTTTTAGCGATAAGGCCGCCATTTGTACATGGTCGTTTATATGTTATGCTCCTGAATGTAAACTGTTTTAACTGGTGTACGAGAAAGTTTATTCTATTCTATATTATACTCATTCGTAAAGTGGCTCTAGTTTGCTCTATAGAACGCATAAGCAGAATCTTGGAATGGTGGTCACCATACTCATTGCGAATGCAGACAATATAACAATGCAGCATGGTGAGCCACACCATGGCGGCCAAGTGATGCTTCTGCATTATTGGGCTTCTGGTCTTGCACTCATCAACGAATCACGATAGAATGCTGTCATTTTCGGTTTATTTTCTGTGCGAGGGTAGCACCACCCTGGTTAAGCCAGCCCGTACGTGGCTGTACTACTTTTTGCATTGCAAGTATTCGATTACCTTTTTAAATTTCATTTAGTATTTTGTGTTTGTTTTTTTTTTCAAGTTAAATTTCATTCTTTTTCAAGTTTAAGTAAAAAATCAGAGGTTTGATTTTTGGTGTGTGGAGGAACGGGTGTCATGTCCCTCCAACACAAAGGGAGGATCCTCCAACCAGGCGAGGTGATCATTCCTGGCGGGCCACTGCCCAACGGTTGGTGTTGGGAAGTTGTATATATGTTGATCGGCGCGAGAACTTCTATTGCGCGATGCAGGATTGGTAGCTTTTTCGAGCACTACGTTACTCCGTATTTCAGTGTATCTTCAGTGGATGGCGTTGTCATATATTTTTTTGTTGACGCTGTTTGTGGAAGTCGCCACAGGTTAACCGTTTTTCTCAGCATGTGATATCGAAATTGTTGCTTACTCCTGAATAGGAAATAAATACTTGATATTACAATTCTTGAAGTACATTTATTTCATTTGACTGACATCTATGCTTCATTCCTAGCTCTATAGACACAGAACGGTCTACTGTAAGACCGACCAATCATGGATAGTTGACAATTTAACGAGCGTAAGATTGATTGTTTAATTTCGATTGAGTATAATCTATTAAAAAATAATGCGTTAAATTGTTAACAGTATGTTACGTCTTCAAATCTTGCGAGAAAGAGTTCACACACATAACCTTTATTTCTATTATCTTTTTGATCTTATTTGACCTTATTTCATACATGCCATGTGAAATATAATTACTTCGTGATAATGTTTAAATGTGACAATCACAAAATTAAATTCCTTCCTTCCTTTTTGTTTTTGATATTTTATTTGAAAAAAAATTAGGGCTTTTTATGTCAAATACGATGTTTAATATAAATCCAAATATAACTAGACGTTTTAACGTAACAACCTGTACAATGATACCTGGTATAATAACAAAATGCATAAATATCGCGTGTACCTAAGTTGACATTACTCACTTCTCAGATAACCTAGTACAAACCAGTCGTCCTTACATAGATAAACATGAAGTTATTATTAGTTTTGTGTTTCTTTGCGTTCGCCACGTTTTGCTTGGCTAATCCACAAGGAAATTCGCGTGGTTGCATCTATATTGACGGAAAATGTACGTATAAGTTTATACTTTAATGTGATACACCAAAAATTTGATGTCCAATGATATCTTTAAGAAAGAATTTACGCGTCGAAGTTGAAGCTCATTGAGTAATCGTAGCCTTTCCGTCTTCTCATTCGAGACTTGAGGTTATTATAACTTTCGTAAACCGTTTTCCTTTTCGTGATATAAGGTTACTTTTATTTTCTATCTTTCTTTCTTTTATTTATTTATTTATTTAAAACTTCTGCATATTTGTATACTGGCAGACATAATGCCCATGGCATTCTCTTCCAGTCAACCTTAGGGTGGTGTAGAAATCTTTTGACAATGATAATATTCGCAATCAAGATTTTTTAAAACTGTTATCCTAATTTTTTAAGCTCTGTGTAACCTGGACCATTATTACGAATTTATTGACACCTCATTCGTTAAAATTCATTGTTTCTTAATTTTACAATTTATACTTTATTATTTTAGTACACATTTTTAAGGCAAATATTAAAAATCAATCAAACATAATGAAATAATAAGCCACAATGGGTTACTCCTGGCGAAAATGTGCCCATGATATACTAGCAGCGTTGCCCCGCTGGATAGCAACGAACATCCTCACCACCAGGAACGAGCCAGAGCGAAAGTCACCACATTTAAGAGTAATTTGGCGACCAATTTCCGTAATCAAACTTTATTCAAATTGGTTCAGTAGTTAAGGCGCTAATGTGGAACATACATGGATTGCCAAAACTAAAACCCTTTTAAAGGGATTTGTTGTAAAAACTGAAGGTATTTTAAGGTCCTAGCACACACTTGTGCTGAGTATGTACAACTGCCACAGTTAACATAAAGTGATTTCAAATCTTGAAATAATTATTCTTTCTCACTTGTAACCAGTTCCAGCTGATTGTCAAGAAAGAAGTTTTGTTTAGTTTGTTAAATAATCCTCGACCAAACGTTTCTCATCGTCACAATAATTTTGACTGTAATGAGTTTATGAACCAAATTCAAATTCGCATACAAAGTAGCTCGTTAAGAATACGAAACGCACAGAAACAAAATCTATTTGCTCCTAAATCAAATAGAACTAATGCTGAAGATCGAATTATGAAATCTTATAATGATAAATTCACTGATATAGATATATTTCACTTGTCAATCTCAAAATTTAAAATATATATTTTAAAATATCAGCAACACGTAGCCTCATCTCGGCCTGTGTGTAGTTTTCTTTTATTTCTTTGTAATTGACAATTTCGTTAGCACTATGTACTGTGTTATATTATTCAGAGAATAATGGTGCTGGTTGCGTGATTCGTTTAAGAGACCATCTTATTAATAAGGCTTACTTTGTAAGTTATTATCGCGCAATTGTTTACTATCCTGATTAAAATAAAATAAATATATTCCATTGTACCGACTCGCAATAAAATAGCGAGAACGGTACAAATAGGTTATAGGTGTATGTCCAGCAGGACTTTTAGATGCCAATGATTATGTTGATGATTACTAATATTATCAAATTGTAAGTTTAAATTGAAGGATAATTATTACATGATCATAATGAATAAACAAGATTGGATTAAATATGAACCAGTTAACTACTGTTTCCATTTCGACTCACCGCAGGGAAAAGCTGGTTCTGTTTATAATATAGGTTATTATAAAACTTTGTATTTATTTCAGTCTTTAATCTTTATTTACATTATTAAAAGTGTAAGATAATATTTGCCACACGTTAAGGTAGTAGAGCCACACTGGTTTCCGCACCAACGGGCTGGCTCGTGAGGTGAGTGTGAGACCGGAGGTCCAATGATGCAGAAGCATCAGTAGGCCGCCATGATGTGAGACACAATGCTGCGTTGTTGCATTGTGTACGTTTGCAATAAGTATGGTGACCGCTACTTTTGAATTCTGCTTTTGCCTTCCATCAGGCCGGCCCATACATAAAAAAGCTCTCATTCTGTTTAAGAGTCCATGTGTGTCGTCTTTCATAATACAACCGCAGTTTATTTGTGACTATCCCCTATTCATTTAAGACTTTTCATCAATACCTAACATTTATATTATTAAAAAATATGACAATCATAAATATACTTGTATGTATTTTAACTGGGTTTTTAGGTCTGTTCATTTCTCCATCATCCATGGTTTTGTACAGTCTGAAAGCAATGACTACTAAAGGAGATTAGCGTTAAAAAGCGGATAGCATTAAATAAACCAGATAAATTAAATGATTTCTTATCCATTTCCAAACCACTATCTATCTTTGTGATAAATTTCTTTCAGATCTATTCAGGATTTAGTGTCGGTTATTTTATGTCATACTTGCTGACCCGGCGAACTTCGTACCGCTATATTTATTTTCGTGAAAATTTTGTGAATTACCGAAAAACTTATTTTATTAAGCCCGTGGTAACTGTCTACAAGGCCATAGTGTATACGCTAAGTGGACTAAGAAAATGTAACACCTCCAGATTGCTTTTATTTTTTCTTTATAAACCTTGTCCTGGCAATAAGAAACACATAAAAAAGAATTATCTAATTTAGTGCAGCCTATCGAAAGTTATGCGCTGACATACATTTTTATTTCAATTTTATTTATACAAAAGAGGCCAAATGAATAGACGCTTTACCTAAGGGTAACTATAACCATCCACAGACACTAAAGAGATAAGTGCGTTACCAACCATTTTTTATAAAATGGCAACCATTTTTATAAAATGGGTGCCATAACCAGTAATCAGAAAGCATATGTAATCCAAGAGTGATGGTAACTCTCCTCATCGCCAATGCAGCATGACGACATACACTATGATGGCCTAGTGATATGCTTGATCTTCTCCAAATCAGGAGGTTAGTTGCTTTAATCGGTGAAAAGAATACTTAACAACACTTTTTTTATGAGGCTGTGGTATCTCTTCGATCAATCCGGTCTATTATTCCTGAAACATGCCTCTACATATGGCATGATATACATTCATTCTAGCAAACTTTTAAATTGCTTTATGAAATTTTAACAGAAATTTGCTAGTCGTTTGCCTCCCGTTCAAAACAAGGTTTCGACCTACTATGCTGGCTAGTCGGGTTCGTATAGGGACTCTTTCAAGATTCTGAGTGTGGCCGCGGATGGTCGGGACGGGTTTTCCCCTACATCCACTTCAGAGGCCAGCCGCGCCTAAATTGAGAGTTTTACCATCAGACGGTGCCCGTTTCAGTGCGGGCCAGCGCTGGGAGAGATCTGGAAGTCGTAAGAAGTCGGTTCCCGTATCCCTCCCGTCTCAGGCGCAGAGTGGCACACCGTGTGGTTTTAGTCGGTTCGATTCCGACACACCGCCCCGCGGAAAACACGGGGGTGAATACCAAAGGGGGTTACCACACGTAAAAAAAGGAACTTTTTCAAGTTTGCCTTCTTTTTGCTATGATGTCGTCCTAGGCTTACGACAAAAAAGGGGATGAATAGGTTTAGTGACACTCTGAACTCTTAATAAGTCCTAATATTTTAGTCCTAGTATTCTTAATACGTCTTAATAAGGATGCAGATTTTGGTCTTCAGTAGTTAATTTATTTATATCAATAACACATGACGATTAAAATTGAATAGTGCAATGAAACTTAATGAACATTTTCTTGCTTGTAGGCGTTGAAGAATGTGAAGAAGGAACCCATGGTTACACACCGGGATGCGGCCCCATAACTCCTGAAGCGACCTGTGACGAACCACAGCCTAAGAGTGAAAATGGTGAAACTTGCGACTATTCTGGTTGCTACTGCGACCCCCCTACTGTCAGAGATACTGCTAGCGGCAAATGTGTGGCGCTTGAAAAATGCCCTAAGAAATTGCCTAAAGAACAATAACCAGCTATATTTCCTTTAATAATATTTATCACGTTTTTATATGTAAATATGTTATGCTCATTTGTATGCTTCTATCTTTTGTTTAATTGAATAGATTTACAAATTTTTTCGTGTTACAAAACTTGCAAAAAAGTAATGATTTTAATATATGTTTAATAAAAGTAGTTTTGAACAATTTAATATTTTATTAATATGGTATCTTAGAAATATATATTAATTTTTTCGAGTATTTAAAAAGTAAATAAACAAGCTAATAAGCGCAATATAACTAATAACTTAATATAATAATACCTTAATATAATAAATATGTACTGATGGTTGAAATTTTACCGAATTTATTATTTTATATACCTTTTTCATCCCTGTCCTGTCTTGTCAGACATATAAACTTAAGCGGTGCCAATTTTCCCGATCACATACTTTCCAAAGTTTTTCTTCACTAGTGACACGGCCCGGTTTCCCATAAGAGTCATTAAAATTTCACTCTACAGAGGAAGGTTTGCATGTGTAGAACATGCAAACCTTCCTCTGTATCTTGATCTATTGCTCACTCTATCTATTGCTGCAAACTGTATTAAAATCTAATGAGTAGTTTAAAAGACCTAAGCAAACAACAGCACTAGCAACTTGAAACGCTTTGGGGTATGTACAAAAGTTCAGGTTAACCATGACTAGTAATTACTGGTTGAGCGTTTATCAAGGCACTTCTCGCTGTACTGACTGTTGTGGATTCGATTTTCACAATACTTGATGTGATCCTCAAATTGTTAATCTGAATTTTGGTGTATTTTGTGTCCGTTACATGCATGTTTATAAAGTCCCCCTCGACCAGGATATGTTTTTAGTGTTGCAGTTTTTATCATGAGCATCATCTCGACTTCTACTTCTAGACTTAGGCATCCCCCACGGTTCTTCATAAAACTGGACCTGTGTGCTGCCCGCATCCAACGATTTCTCGCGACCTTCACCAAGTCGTTGAACCGCATCATAGGGGCCCTACCAACGACATGTTTTCTGTACACAGCCATCTTTTCAAATATATAAAATTTATAAAATCTATCAATTAATCAATCAGCCCTCATTGGAGTCTAGTGCTAAATATAAGCCTTATTTAAAGTAAATCATAAAACATCCCCTTGGCTCCTCTCTTGTCTTCCATATCCAATCTATTCCAGCTACCTTTCTCATCAATCCATCTCGCTACAAGTGGACAAGTGGACCTTTCGTTCATAGATTTGTGGTCTCCACTCTAAGACACCTTTGTTCCAGCGGCCAGAGAATTTAAAATTACCAAAACTATAATCAATTAATATGTTTTTTAGTCCGCACCCAATATTATAATAATTCAAATAGTCTAGTTTTTAAATTAAATAATCATATCCTGCGAGAAAACTGGTCAGCAGACATATAAAAATAGCTCTTATATAACTGGTAATTAATAGAACCGTATATAAAGCCGACCCATTTAGGATGCAAGATCCAGTTCAGTGGTAAAAGTTGTTCTCACAGCTCGTAATATTCTACTAATTTAAAAATACTGCAGTAAATATGAAGGTTGTAGTAGCTATTTGTATTTTGGCCCTGGTCGCGTTATCGTCTGCTAAACCTCAAGCGCATCCACGCGGTTGCATCTATGTATTGGGAAAATGTAAGTTTAAGCTGAGATTATTAACTTAGATATACATTTATAAATACTCCTGATAAGAAACACTTCATCATTATATCATCATCACTTCATCAGCCTATCGCAGTTCATGCTGGTCATAAGCCTCTCCAATAGCACGCCACTTGCCTCCTTCTCTTCTTTCTCCATATCTTGGGTCGTCAACTTCTCCAATTCAACTGATGTCAGTTATTTTGGGTAAATTCACTTTAAGTCAATTAACATTACTTGTCATTACTAGCTTTTGTCCGGAACTCCGCTCGTGTGTATGTCAGTTGTCGAGATGCTAAGTCACTTCATGTTAAATTTCATCAAAATCGGTGAAGCAGTTTAATCCTTAGCACAATACGGTATAGGTAGTATAGGGTATAGTTGCTTTCGTATTTACCCGACTGTGAAAGATAGAGGGTTATGTTTTTCGTGTGTATATACGCGTGTATATTTTTTTGGCACGCCCTAGAGCCTAAACGGCTTGTCGTATTTTTTTGTGAGTGGTGTTAATAGAGTCATCTTAGTCGTGAGAATGACACTGGGTACATCAAAATTAAAATAGAACAAAGTAAAAGAAAATATCCACAGTTGTATTTTTTACGAATTCATTACTTTTTTAATAAATACCTATATAAAAATTATATTTCGGACATTTAACACACAACGCCATCGTGTTCCAAGCTAAGCAAAGCTTGTGTTATGGGTACTAGACAACTGATATAGATACATATTATACTTTTTTTTGTAAATACATTATTATTATAAAAAAAAACTCCCAAACTCCGAAACAAATATTTGCAGATCATACAAACATTTGGTCCGGGACTCGAACCCGAGACCTCAAACTCAGCATCGCAGTCGCAAATGCTACCACTGTGCCACCGAGAAAATATTATCAGGAATTATTTTTGTCCAAACAGTTAAAGGTTGATGGTGCAATAGCTTAGGTGGCTGCCTCGCTTATGTCACATATGCGTGTATTGGTCGTTTGAGTATCATGTACATTAAATATTGGCCATCCTTTATAGCTGTTCCATGTCCGTACACCAAAGAATACTCATCAAGAAATTCTTGTCGACAGTATTGAGGACCTCTTAATCACTTATATTCTTAACCTTGATTTTGATGGTGAACTTGGTATTATATTTTGAAAACTGCCAAATTCTGCTTTTTAAATTGCCGAATTAGGTCTTTAGTGCCAAATTAGAACAGGTTGTTCAAGGGCAATAGCTTTGCCATTTTGGGTAAGTATAACCAAATTAAAATTCATAAAATTTTACTTTTTAATATTCCTTATCTAATAATTTATAATTCTAAATATGAATCATTGAGTCTAATTTATGGGCGTATACGTCGATCTGACCGGGTATGCACCATTCGGACCACTCGACTTGAGATTGTACGTCGCTAATACACCTACTTTGCTCCATGGTATATAACAGAGTTAATAGAATACTAGATATTTATTCAAAGTCTTTCCCTGTATGCAAGAAATTTACTGATGAATGGTTATCTGCCTTCAGTTATGACGAATTAGAATCGTTAGTGAAGTTATGGGCTCATTAGAAATCCTTCCCAGTCCAGTTAAATACACACACACACACACACACACACACACACGCACATACACATACCGACACACACACACACTCATTATAGAGTTTTTTTTTTTGTAATGCATAGCTTAATTTTCTAATCTACTATTATGAATTTAGAACGCTTATATCTGTACTTTGCTGGAGATGGGCGATAATAGCCACGACACAGTTTATAGCTAATGTGGTTATTTTCGTACACAAATGAATTTGTATACTGTTTTTCTGTTCTAATAAAATTTATTATTTCATTAGTATTTGTTTACTAGCTTTTGCCCAGGACTGCTCCCTTGTCTATGCCATTTATCGCGGTAGAGTAGCATATATCCTTCTTCAGGAATTAAAGTATCTCTATTTCACATGATAGATGGCGCTGTGAGTTAGATTAACAATGAAACTTTCGCGTTTCATAATATAATAATTACTTTCACGGGAATTAACGTGACCACTTACTTAATGGTATTAAAACCTCTGATTTTTTAGACGTTTCAATATTATTGCACAGGCCGTTGTCACTTTAAATAAGTGGTCGCGTTAATCCCCGTGAAAATAATTATTATGTGTGTTAGATGTTCGAAATATTTATTTATGTATTTTAGTCAAATATTCTAAAATTATGGAGATTAGTTAGAGCCACAAAGAGCATGATTCTTGACGTTAATTAATTTGTCTAGAATAATACATCTTTACTTATTTACAGCTGTAGTCACCAAACCAGTTATCGGGCATACAGGTTTTAGATTTTTTTAAAGTTGTTTCTTGTTTTTCTAAAGTATAAAAAGTTAATAAACGCCTTATTAATTGCCTAAAAAAATGAAGAACTAAATAAAATAAGTAATAAGAGAATTTAAAAGAAAACAAGTTGGCACGCCTGCGCACTGATTTATGGTGTTTGAATTTATTATGCCAATTTACGATTAGTGGACCTAGTGGTTATCTAGAAATCCAAATAGTATGCAAATGATTTTTCGAGATTAAAATTTAGTATGTGTTCGTCAGCTGTGAATATTGTTACTTATCAAACGAAAGTCGAATGAAATAATATTTTAAATTGTAATTTTCGACTTTAGCCGGTTGTAAGTAATCTTCCTAGCCTTTATTATTTTCAAAATCATTTAGAGTCGGCTACTAGTTAGCCGGTTTTACCGGAATATCAGTTTTACTACGGAGCGATTGACTTCGGACCTCCGCAACCCTGAGGGCAAACTGAATTCGAAGTTTGAATTAGTTGTCAGTTTATTTGAAGGCACTGACTTCCCAATAACGATTACAATAGATGTTTACGACAACTGGAACCGATTGCTTAACGTGCGCTCCGAGGTGTTTGTGTAACACTGCTAAGCTTTCATATTCCAGGCTGTTAATAAGAATTTCTTTAAAGAAAAACCTTTTTAAATTACACTTTTGGCCCGGTCGGGATTTTAGCCCGAAACTACCTGATCGCCAGTCGCATACGCTGGCTAATCAACCGAGGCAGTCTGTATGTATCCATACTTAAAATTCTATAAAACCGAAAATAACTCTCTCTGTCTATGTGTTAGACTTTAACGGCTAAACCACTGCACCTATTTCAATGAAATTAAGTATGGAGGTACTTTGATTCTTGAGGGAGGACAAAGGCTACTCTTTACCGCCTTACCCGACATACATGCGGAGGAGTCGCGAGGAGAAAGCTAGTTTATTTTAAAATATTATTGGAAAATGAAGGTGTTACCTATAAGAGCCCAGTTTCTTTAAGATTATTATCCATCAGACTATGATCTCATGAGTATTACATAACCCTCCTAACTAATCCATAGGATTGGTTCACAGACGCAAATTTGGTCAACAGTACTTTTCTATTGTACATACACTACGTTTTCATGAACTATGTGGTAAAGTAAATAAAACTAATAGCATTTGGCTTGATAACTATATATATCAGCCAATCGCCCTTATCTCAAAAGGAAGGTCTTCCCAAGGATCGTCAACTATCCCAGTCCTGGGCAGTCTACATCTCTATAGAAATCAGCCTTTCAAATAGTCGGTCCATCGCTCGTGTCGAAGGGCGCCCTACACAACATTTGCTTAGTCGCAGTCTCCACACCAGCATAACAACAACAAAACAACAACCCATAATGTCCCACTGCTGGGCTCGGGTCTCCTCTCAGGAGAGGGTTAAGGCCATACATCCCCACGCTGGCCAAGTGCGGGTTGGGGACTGGCAAGAATACGTTGTGGCTACGTAAATCTTGCCGTTGGATGTTTTTAAGCCGCCCGAAGGCCTCCAACTAAGCTTCACGACTGTTATCGTATGATAACAACCGGGACCGACTGCTTAACGTGACCTCCGAATCACGGAGAC
>PKRV01002434.1:100443-124086 GCA_003709505.1 Hyphantria cunea
GGGACTGGCAAGAATACGTTGTGGCTACGTAAATCTTGCCGTTGGATGTTTTTAAGCCGCCCGAAGGCCTCCAACTAAGCTTCACGACTGTTATCGTATGATAACAACCGGGACCGACTGCTTAACGTGACCTCCGAATCACGGAGACGCTCATGGTAACATGCCACTAGCGGTCACCCATCCAGGTACTGACCGCGCCATCGTTGCTTACCCTCGGTGATTGTTTCTAATCACCGAGTGCAACTGGGCTATGAGCGCCGCCACACCAGCATATTTCGTAATTATTATTAAGTTGCTTAGTAAATAAGAAAAAGATATACTGACCTGATTCATCTTTTTTAAGGACATACAATTTTCTTTCCAGGCCAACGTGAGTGCGAAGAAGGAACGCATGCGTATGCAACGGGTTGTGGACCTAAGACTTCTGAAGCGACTTGTGATGAACCAAATCCTCAAGAAGAGCGAGTTATTATTTGCGACTACTCAGCTTGCTATTGCGACTCACCAACTGTCAGAGATCCTGTCAGCGGAAAGTGCGTCACACTTGATCAGTGCCCTAAGAAGTGATTTATGCCTTTTTTGAATAACTTTATGCCTTAAATTGTGTTGGTTTTGAGAGTGCTATAACAATATTTTATGATTACTGTATGTTTTATAAGTGGCAGTAGTGTAGTGACTTCTTATACAAGTATTTTAGCTTAACTAGAAGGATTAATAATAGTACTAGTTTACAGAGCTGCTTATGATCTACGTAAATAGTAATCTTTAATTCTAGTAGAATATTTCACATGTTTTAATAAATCATTATAATATTATGTTTTGTTTTAATTCATCAATAAGCCTTTCTATTTTTTTTTATACTGGCACACAAACACATACACACAATAAAGGGCAAACGAACAGTCGTATCGCCTGATAGTAAGCGATTCCCGCCACCAAGAAGCGTAAGTGCGTTCTCCTCTGGTATCCTCACTCACACGGTGAAACATATCGCAAGCACTATTTAACACCGGTTTTCTTTGAGGCCGTGGTATCACACCGGTCGAGCCGGCCCATTCGTGCGGAAGCGTGCTTCTCCCACGGAAAAATTTACGCTCCAACTCATTTATTACAATAAATTTTCAGCATCTCGATGGAAACACATCTAAGCCGATATTAAAAGCTCATAACTAACTAGAAAAAACGTTAAAATAAATTGAAATAGATAAAAAAATATTATGTGTTAAAAACATTTTGGCACTTTCGTTTAATATCCGTATAGTGTAGTCCACCATATTAGGACAAATTCAGGTAAGTTGGTCCCGGCTACTGGCACTTTGTTTTAAATCATCAAGAGTTTTTTAAAATCCACTGCTCTCCATAGATCTCTCTTTAGAAAAGAGTTAAGTCCCTTAATCGACACTTACCTAAATCTATCACCACAGGGACACCACGAGGCAAGAGTCACAATGCTTCTCTGCATTTTAAATCACTTTCCCTTCTTTAGGTTTGCAGGAAAAGAGACTTTAAGCTCCGTGTTATAAGTTACGATCTAACAAAAATAGGTCCCCACGAATCCTAAAGACAAAAATCAGCCTCAAAACCAAATAAAAAAATAAAAATAATTATAAAATACATATTATGCATTTACCCCCCAAGGTGATGCGTTGCTTTTTTGAGAATCAAACTTATGGCCTCTGACTTACGATTACTATTGAATCAGGATGACTAAATCTAAAGTCCTAAATCAAGTAAACCTAAAGTCCTTTAAAAACATGGTTAATCTATGTTTACTCATTTTAATTTTGGCAGTCTGAGTTTGTATGGAAAATTCCACATTAGCGCCTAAACCACTAACCCGATTTTAACGAAAGAAGTGCAATGAATTCGAAATAACGGTACATATGATATATGCTAGCGCTTGAAGTATGCGACTGCACATCAAGAGGTCTCGGGTTCAAATCCCGGGTCGGCCCAAAAGTGTTATTGAGTTTTTCTGATTATATAAATACTTAATAACAGCTCGGAGTTTGGAAGTTGGGGTCTGAACCCCCGTGCCTCGGAGAGCACGTAACGCTGTCGATCCTGCGCTTTATCTCTTCCCGGTCGTTTCGGTTAACCGTCCCATCGGATCATGAGAGACAAGGAACAGAGAGTGCACCTGTGTTTGAGCACACACTTGTGCACTATAATATCTATTGCGTATTTGGCTGCCGTGGCCGTAATCGGCTAGGTGAACATCATATGTTAGCTATATAAACTAGACCAAAAAGAATTCAGATAGTGAGGTTATTCTTTTTTGTTCGGTTAATTATATAAAGTGGTGAATTATGTAGCAACTCTATTATTTGCAGTCGCATGTCATAATTACCTCAGTGATTCTTGAACACCGATTCATAAAACTGATAAGCGCTGCACTCAAATTAGTGTTATTTAGTAACTCAGTGCTACTGAGCGTGTACCTCTAATATATTAATTATTTATAAATTCACTTTAAAACATGAAGTTATTATTTTTACTTTGTGTATTCCTGTTAGTCACTTTGACGTCTGCGAAAACGCAATTACACCCACGAGGTTGTATCTATGTTATGGGACAATGTAAGTGTATTTATTTATTTATACAGCTTCATTGAACACCACTAAGTATGGAAAAAAACAGAAATAAATTTGGATTTTTGGTACTCTAAGGTGTATATGAGTAAGAAATAATTTAAGTAGTAATCAATATATAAACTTAATACATGTGTCTACAGTAAGCACACATAATATGAATACATACATTCAAACATGATTACACACATATATACACACACTTAATGTTACTAAATAATTATGTTAAGCTTTTCACATTTATATTTCACGAGATGTTTATAATACTACATAGTATTGACTTTTAATTGGGCTTAGATATACTCATTGAGGTACATGTTATCTATATCAAAATAAAGTTAAATACTTAAGTCAATATTTCGGACATCTGACATATAACATCATCTCGTCCCAAGCTAAGCAGAGCTTGCGTTATGGATACTAGACAACTGATGTAAATACATTATTTTTTGTAAATACTCATATATTAAGAAAAGAAAACAACCAAACTCCGTAACAAATATTTGCAGAACAATTGTTATGAGAACGTATCTCTTTCTTATATAGTATAAAATGCAGTCGCTTATTCTGTCTGTTCGATGCTGTTTTAACCTAATCAACAGATATTAATGCAGTTGTCAGCAATAAAGTCATTCAAGAGCAAGGTTTATATGTATAAAATACGCCTAATATAGTTTAGGAGATCCAAGAGTTTCAAAGACTTCCACACAAAGCTAGGAAGGGTAGAGTCGCTAGTGCATATACAAATACAATTATATTTTACATAACTATAATATAACTATACATACAGTTAAGTTTCTATACAAATAAATATAACTCATACTATAATTTCTAAATATATTTCTTGCGTATTAAATTCTAAATTGTAAATCTTAAAGGTACGCCTTTTAGACACAATTGCTCTAAATATTCCTGTGACAATGATGCATGTTTGTTTAAAGACAAAGTATGTTTCTTAATATAAACTACATTTTTAAAATAAGTCCAAACTGATGAGATAGTCGGATAGATGATATTTACATAAAATACTTCTCGAGTCTGTGTTACTAATTGTTTAGCGAAAAACGTCACAATACTCTATAATATCGTCGAGAGTATTTAATTAATATACAATTATAATTGACTTTTAATTATCTTGCCTGATCTAAATTGTTGCTTTATGAACTGGGGTCAGTAATTGAAGGAATAAATTGATAAATACATAAAATAATAGACCCACATGTCGCAACAATCGTCATACTATTAAGATTTGTCAAGATTTAGTTGTCAAACGAGCAGTGTAATGATCACCGTCACCCATGAACTTCTCCTCACTATATTCCTCCTACACCACGGGACGATGCTCCGCCAAGCGATGTAATGATGTCTGGTAGGCATCAACGGTTGATGTTGGGAAGTACATTTGCAGTGTGAGAACTTCTATATCACGGTACAGGATTAGCTCCGTAGCCATAGGGCTATCTAAGTCACATAGGTGACTTTGGTAGATGGCGCTGAAATATGTTTCTATTGAGCTGAAAGTAGAAGTCATCACAGACTGTTGCAACTTCAGAGGCAAATGCATTTTTATTCTTCACCCCCCAGAATTAAGAAAAGGGAAAAGGGTTTTTTTTAACTGTAAATAAAACTGGTCTACTGTGAGTCCAAAGCGTTTTCTGAGGTATAACTCTCTTCTAGTAGAATCTTATGCATCACAGCTTATAGGAACCTTATATTTTTGTTTAAAGTAAAGTAACACAAAAATTGCAGGTTACCGTGAATGCGAAGAAGGAACCCATGCTTACACCACCGGTTGCAGCGAAAAAATGCCCGAGGCCACATGCGATCAACCAAACCCTGAAAAGGAAAAATACAAAATCTGTGATTTCACAGCTTGTTACTGCGATCCACTGACCGTCCGGGACACCACTACTGGGAAGTGTGTTCCACTGAATCAATGTCCTCAGAAACAATAACATTTTCTTGAACAAATTAACAGTGATGTAAAATATTAAGAAAATAAAAACTTAAATGTTGTATTTTTGATCATATTTTAAGTTACCAACACTTTTATGAAAGCCATGCTTTGGCACATACAAAATGTGTTCACATATACGTATATGCTGCATTATCCTCGTTCGCAATGACGATGTCGACCAACACTCTTGTATGCTACTCATGCTGTCTATTAGGCAGAGTCAGTCAGTTATGGAAGCAACAAATATGGGTTAGCTAGAGTGGAATTGTACAGCGATATTGGGGTTTTCAAAAATTCTTTCGGAGTTGGATGGATGAAGGAAGAATCGGGTAAAAAGGAAAATGACGGTAATACAAGAATATACGAAATAATCACTAACACATTAGATGTTACGTCCGTAACGAATCAAGGACACAAAGTGTCTCCACTCCTGCTCATCTCATTGGCGTAGTAAGTGGTCACTATGGTACTAACGATACAGAACAACATTACTACAAAAAGATAGAATAATTGATACAAGCTCTGTAGAAGTCCAAGCTAAGGAGAGGCGTCCAGCAGACTAACAAAGGCTGATGATGATGAATCAAGTTAAACCAGAGGCTAAACTTCCTCTCCCCTTAATTCAGTTCCATCCAGTTGGATTAAAAATGATGGTGCCATGTTAATTGGCGTTGATGGTCGTCAAGCTCGTCAAGTAATTCTTAACAAACGCTGCACCATAATAACGCTAATCTGGTCGTGCTACTATTGTTTTAATAGTCACTATTATTCTCCTTTTACTGACGACAGCTTAGTTGGGTAAAACTGACAGAAAATTGCCAGTGGTAGGTACTTAATAGTATTAAAAAAACTCCCGCTATTTTGTTTTTGACTAATCTAGAATAAGCTACAGGTATTTTAATGGAATAGGAGGCAAACGAACAGACCTATTGCCTGACGGTAAGCAAGTACCGTCGCCCATAGACACCCGAAACACCGGTATCCTTATTCACTCAGTGATACACAGCGATGGCGCTGTTTCAAACCGGTTGTCTGTGAGTCCGTGGTATCAACCCGTCAAGCCGGTCCACTCATGCCGAAGTGTGGCTATCTCACAGTAAATTGTGTGTTGTTATGTGTCGTCTTCGGCTTTAGTTATTGCTTATTGTCTAATTCATCTTTACAAATAATATCCTGAATCTATTTACAATTCTTGTGTCCCATCTTGTTCAGTCCTAAATCCCATTTTTTAAAATTCATTACCCAGTACTAATAAGCTTGCATAAATTGTTTTAATGGGACCAGACAAAATTACCTGAAACAATGGGTTATTCAGAGCATTTATTCGGCACAAATGGGTTATTTTGATTAGAGTAATGTAACGGACTTACAGAAAATAGGTCTATATCAATTTTTTTCGTTGTATTACTGGCAATGCACGCGACTTGGTCCGTGTGATAGTGACTTTGTGTAGCATTTATACAACCTTTCACTTCGCCTCTCAGCCCCTTACAATCCTTGTTTCGCATTAAAAAGTATGTATATAGTCTATGTCTTTTCTCAAGTTCTACACTATTTGCGTACCAAATTTTATTACAATCGGTTCATAAGTTTTGGTGTGAAAGAGCGATAGATAGAATTACTTTCGCATTTACAATAATAAACCATAAACCTCTACTCCCTCTGCCTCTGCTAGGGAGGGTCTAAAAGGTGACCCATTTGATTCTTGAGTTACAGATGACCGTAGGCGGTGGTAGCTGTCTGAAATCATGTCACTACTTTGGCCCTTTGTTCCGTTACATAATTTAAAACCATGTTGATATTTCACTTTTACACTTGCCATGTAATAAACAAGCAAGTTAATAAATAATCACCTTATTTCTAACTTTGAACCACTGTTTATCTGTTTTTTTGACCTGAGATAGGAAAGTTCACTATAATACATCCTTATCGAATTCCTTCTGATTGTCTTTGAAGGGGTTTGAGTTCGAGAACTTTTATCGAACATCAAAAAAACAATAACAAAATTCATATGAAAATTTAAGTTATCATTATATATGTAATATAATGTAATAAATATACAAAAGTAAAAAATTGTGTTGAGATATACAGCTATTACGCACTTGTCCAGCGTGGGGACGCATGGCTTTAACCCTCTTCTGAGAGGAGACCCGAGCCCAGCAGTGGAACATTATGGGTTGTTGATTGATTGATTTATTGATTGATATAGCTGCTTAATATGCTTATGGTCAATAACTGCGGAACAGTGATATAACTTATATATCAGAATAACGCATAGGCTGCCATTTACTCTCAAAAACTCAAAGCTTAATAATATTGATCCCTTCTTTGTTATGCTCTCATTATTTAACTAATTCTAATGTCATGCGTATGTTTTTCTATTTCGTTAATCAACATCTCTTAAACGTTCACCGCTGGATATAAACCCCTTTATCGAAAAAAGTTTTACATTTACAAGACCTACTTTTACTGAGAGCGATCCAGATGTCTTAATAACAACAGTTCCCTGATCACTTCAATTTCAGATACAGAGTTTTTTATGGAATCGCGGGCAAACAAGCAGACGTATCGCATGGATATCTGCAACACCAGAGGCGTCACAAGTGCGTTGCCGGCCTTTGGGAGATGGGGAGAAGGATGGACCTCCGATATCCTCACTGACTCGGTGAAACACAGCGTAAGCGCTTTTTCACACCGTTTTTCTGTGAGACCGTGGTATCACTCCCGTCGAGCCATTCATGACAATGCATAGCTCTCCTACAATAATAGAGAGTATACGGTAGAGTGGCATACCATGTGGTTTTAGTCGGCTTACATCCATGCTGACATCCACGTGGATCTATTATGTTGATCGTCTGGTGACGGATGCAGATACAAATAGGAATAAGAATACGGGATATCATCACCTTAACTCATCACATGGCTCTCATAAGAGCTGACTAACTGCCGTTTTCATAACCTATTTCCAGTTTCACTAAATATAAGTTATTAAAAACGGTCTGAGTATACCTCAAAAAGGGTATTTTTTTATTATTTACAACAAAATTTATTAATAACAAAAATTGATCATCCGCTTCAATGCAAGTGTCTAATCGATCATATTGAAAAAAAAATGAAATAATTTACAAACTTTCTATATTTTTAATAAGATATAGGTTATTGCAAGCAGCTGAAATGACATACGACTTTCTACACGTGTGTAGGGTCATAAATAAATTGTCTAATCAGGAAATATTACTTTCTTAACTAAACCACTATGAATCAAACGCGCTTGAGCACTTGATTGGTAGCCTGTCGATTCTATTGCTGGAGTAAGACTAGTCTTTTGAGTAGAACAAGGGAGTAAGTTATGCAAGACAACAACGCTGCAAAGAGGACGAAACTTGACATAAATTCTTTTTGTTTTACGTGTGGAAACTCCGTAACTGTGTGTCGGAATCGGGCCGGAATCTGAGAAGGGAGGGATCTAGGAACTAATATTATTAAGAAAATACCCTTCCCAACGCCTGCCCACACTAAAGCGAGCACCGTCTGCTTGGAAAATCTCTATTTAGGTGATGTACGGCACACAGGAAACGTCATCTCCATAGAGTTTCGCGGTTGATTTCCCGGAGATGCACGAACAACTAGTTGAGAATATTAACTTCTGTGTATTAAAATCTCGTTGACGTTCTAGGTTGTTCCTGCTATGAATCATCAATAATGATAATGACGCCTATCGCCTCTAAGACACTGTGTGCTAATTCTCCTGCAGTAAAAAGTAATGTATGTAAATTAAAAGAATAGTGATTGGTTTGTTTGTACACGTATAATGCGGAATGAACGAGACTGTTTGTGATGAATCTATTTGTTTCAAAACAGACATAGTGATTTGACCAAGAGTGTATCGGAATCGAACTGGTTAAAACTATACCGTGTACATACTAAAATAAACGAATTAAATCAAGAGGCCAAGGATGTATCAAAAACATGGTAAATTACACTTTGGGCAAGATAGAATCAAAAATTCATCAATACCTCAGACATTAAGTCCGCCGATGCATGTATTTGTGCATAAAATAATAAATATTAATAATAATAACTATTGGAAGTTTGTCCTAAAGGATGGTACGGTTGATATCTGTCGGGCATGTCACCGTCCCAGAGAATCTATTAGGCATATTATTTCTGGTTGTTCTCGTCTTGCTAACGGCGAATATTTGCACAGGCACAACCAAGTAGCCAGGATAGTACATCAACAGCTTGCCCTTAAATAGCTTGTGAATTCAGAGGTACCATACTACAGGTATGTGCCCGACCCAGTTCTCGAAAATGTTCGTGCTGCGTTATATTGGGATCAATCTATTATTACAGATAGGACTATTGTTGCCAATAAGCCCGATATTGTGGTCATAGATCGCCGCGCAATGATTGTCGACATCGCCGTTCCTCATGAGAAGAATCTCATGAAAGTTGAAAAAGAAAAACAATATATATTTGAATTTGTCTCACGAGATTGTCGATATGTGGAGTGTAGATTCGGCAATCATTGTTCCGATAGTCATATCTGCTAATGGATTGATTGCCAAAAGTCTCGACCAACACCTCAAGAGGCTCAGGTTAGACGGTTGGAAGGGTCTGATGCATAAGGCTGTCCTTCTTGACGTCTCGTGTTGTGAAGATGTTCCTGTCTTTGGAGCCCTAACCACCAGTTTCTTGGTCCCTGTATCCGATGTCGGTGGTCTACTATATTTTTTATATTTTTAAAAGTATTTCTTTTTATATTCATATTTAAAATGTAAATAATATGTAAATATGATTTGAATAAAGAGAATAATAATTGCACTAATTTAAAATGAATCGTAAGTACAAACTTATAGCGCATTTAAAAACCATTAAGTCTTCGTCTACGCGATACAGGGTTGTGGAGGTAGAATGAGGAAGTGGTACAGAAGAGGTGCAAATGCAATCGCCCGAATCCCGTCCTCAAATTATTCTAAATTAAAACATCGTCAATTTTCAATTGAAATAGTTAAGTATATAATGATACATAAAACCTTTTTATTAATTATTTATTATGTTTATCAGTTCACTTCCATTAAAAACAGTTGCTTTTACTACGGGCATTTGTCAACCGTCACACATTTGCCGTGGCTGTCTTTGACGGTCGGTGGGTCGCAATAGCACGCCGAGTAGTCAGCGATGTATATGTTATGGTCTTCGGGGTGCGGGTCATTGCAGGTCGGCTCGAAGTGCCAAGGTTTGTCGACGCTAGCGGTATAGGCGTGGGTACCTTCTGGGCACTCAAGGTAACCTGTAAAAGAACACAAAATGTTAATTTCCTCAAGGATTTTTGAAGTATAATCTTCTTTAAGCATTTTGAGTAGGTTTTTTTGGATGAAAGAAAATCATGGAAAGTACGTCGTCACCGAACGCTTTCCATGAGCTATATGTATACAGAGTATATAGGTATACCTCCGTGCCTTATTAGTAAACATTAAATGTGTAAAAAAAGTACATATTTCTCTACATATTTAGCCAAATGTGTACTTAGTTTTCACATCTGTCGGAGGTCCCCAACGACTGACCAGCATTGTTTTGTATTGGTGATAATTTTGTGGGAGTCTTATGATTGATTGATGATTAATGATGGGATGGTGATTAGTGATTGAAAGGAGCAGGGTAAGCCTTGTGTGTCTTGAGTTGAATACAACTTGCAGTATTTTAGTTCTTATTGACCACAACAATAATAATTACATCTTAACGATCGGCCATAATTAAGTAAATTATTATTTGATAATCGTTCATCAACTAATGCATCGGGCCATCATTTTAATGAAATTATAAGTTAATTAACAAAAAGTTCTGAGTACATTAGATTTAATTACATTGTGATGCACATGAGCCAATTAATAGTTAAGAATGTTTTGTATTAGTTATTCTATCGTTTATATATTTACACACATATATATAAGGCTACCCTTACTAACTGTTCTATCAACGCACAGCTGAAACCGCTGAACGGGCTGTGCTAATTTTTTTTAAATAAATATTTTGGACACAATACTAAGCTGACAAGAGCTTGTACTATGGGAGCTAGACGACTGATGAATACATGATTACTTTTTTTGTAAACACGTCCATATTATACATCGAAAACGCCCAAACTCCGAAACAAATATTTGAAGATCATACAAACATTTGGTCAGACCCAGGATTTGAACCCGAGACGCGCGCGAGTACGCGCTGCGCCACCTTGGCATACGAATTTGGCACACATACAGTTATGATGATGTGTGCGCTAAGAAAGAATTTCTTAAAACTCCACCCCTGAAGGGGTGAAAAGGTGATTCCAAGTTTGTATGGACCACAAAGATAACGTATGTTTTTCGTTTCGAAACTTTGCGAGGTTTATGCTTTAAGTAAATAAGCAAATATATGTTTAAGGGTTTTTCAAAAATCAACCCTCTAAGGGGTAAAATGGGGTAACAAAGACTTTAAAGCAATATGAATATCGTTTTTTAAGATTTTTGGCCGCTGGTAACGAAACTGACATCGGATTTACATTTTAACAATGTAGACATGAAATATCATTAACTATCATCATCATTATTATAAATTAGTAGCATGCCCACCCTACTGGCTTCTTTGTGCAGTCGGTTAAAAAAGTACCTAAAATCCTAAAAATTTCAGGCAGTAAAACCGAAAATCTTCCGCGTTTTCCCGTAATGTGCATTCGAACAGAAAACATACAAACAGCAGTATGTTTTGTTGCAACCTTCTTCAGTACACCATATGTTCGTTCAAATTCTTGGTCAGTCAAGAAACTACAACCAATAACCAGAACCATAAAATAATGCAGGGCAGTTTCTGGAACTGCTGATAGAAGTAAAAACTAAGTAACTAGTGAATTATATTGTCGAGGAACGCCAGTTTCACGCTTTGCGTTCACCCAAAAGTACACATATGTACACAGTAAACACATAGCTCACGGACTGCGGTCGGTGACGATGAAACGAGTTCCAAAATTTTTGTTTACCCTAAAAGTGATCAATGTGCCAAAAGAACTTTTTTCTATAGCCCTCTTTTTTTCGCAGTTGGGTAATAATAAAAACAATACTTACACTGGCCTAAATGGTAGATGCAGCCACGATCATGACCAGCCGTCAGAGCCACCAAAGCCAAAATGAAAAGGGCTCCAAAAGTCTTCATGGTGCTTCAAAACGAATCGATGTATAATGAATTGTTTGGCTTGATTGAATAAAAACTAAAAATCCCTTGCTTTATATATTATTTTCACTGATTAGAATCTATTTGTAAATCGTAGTTTTCATTTAGTTAATCTTAGTCGGTAATTAAGTTAATGACTTCACCTTAAAATATTATTAATAAAGCAACTTATGTTTTCAAAATCAACTTTGATTTAGTATATGTGTGCATATTTTAGAAGTCTTTTATTTCTACCTTTCCTGATGTTTGTCTGTAATTAAATCTTGCAAGTTAAATTTACCCAATTCTTATTGTTCTGATGACGATGCAATTATATGTAATCGTTATAACTATAAATCCAAAATGGCCGCCACAACAAAATGGCGGCGTACATATTTATGAACAACCCACCCAACATAGAAAGGGCTTAAAGTATTTTTTTATCAACAAGTATTAAAAGCTTATTATATTTTAAACTTTTTAAATTAATCACTTATTCTATGTTAATATAAAACAAATAACATTTCAAAAGAAATGAATAAATTATAAGTAACATTATTGCAAATCAAATTAAATACGACCCTTACTATAATTTAATAAAAGTGTCCTATCTTACTTCTAATACCTCTAAGAGTATGTGTACAAAGTTTGATGATGATAAGATGAGTAGTTTTCGCGTGAAAGCTTAACAAACAAACCTATATAGACACTTACAATATTAGTACAGTCCCTTATATTGTGATAGTAGTATGATAGTAAAGCCAGAAAAATCAACCGTGGAAGAGCCATGTTTCGGCATGAATGGGTCGGCTTGACCGGAGTGATACCATGGCCTTACAGAAAACCGGTGTGAAACTGCATTTACGCCATAACTTCTGTTTCCGCCTGCAATTCCGTAGTTGCGAAGTAGCGTAGTTCCGTAAGTTCTGTCGGCAATTGCAATGGCCTTAATCGGCTAGGAGAACATTATAATTTCTGTACTATTTCCTTTTTATGCTCAATATTTCATCAAAAATATTAATAATATAAGTGCTCATTCAATATTTTTAAATTACAATTTAACACAGAATCTGTGTGAGCTTGTCTCGTCTGCTTATAAACTGAATGAATGGGTTTCTATAAATCATAAGTCAATAATTTAGTTACATCAAAACACATCTCCTCGAATTTCATTGAAGCATGGCTATTATTTTCTTAGAGCAGTACTGGTCTATGGTTTTGTGCACACTTCAACTCAATAATTACTATATTAGGCAGAGCCTGTACTATATAACCAGAATATTGGAAAACATCCAAACATATCTTTCATATCTTTTATATATAATTCTCGTGTCACGTTGTTGCTCAACATGTACTACGAAAATATGTAACCACTTTTAATGTTTTTTTAATGTATGTTTTATTGGCATGTCTAAGATAGGATAGTCGACATTACGCTTAGACCTAATAGGAGCTGAAATTCATCGAAAAGAGACGCAGACAAAGCATATAAGGTCACTTATTTTCTTCATTACTTCTATTTTATTCCCTGATTGTTAAAAAAGCTGACAAAAAGAGCAATGTTTGCGATTCTTGAGCGCAGTAAATAGAAGGCAAACATGGAAAATACTCGTTACGAAACCATCCTGGCAGCGTGGTTAAGTAAGCTTAAACTAAAAACAATTTTCCAAGAAGAGACACAAGTCTAGCAGTGTTAAACGGGATATTTGAAAGTATTTTTTCTACCGAATGGGTCAAATGAGCAGGCGTATCGTCGGATGGTTAGCGATTATTGCCGCCTATGGACGGGCAACACCATGGGCGTCCAAAGTAAGTAGCAAATCTTTGGGGATGGAGGGGGAGATGGGGCCTCGGGTATTTTCATACACTCGGTGAAACAGCGCTAGCGCTGTTGCACACCGGTTTTCCTCGAGACCGTGGTATTACTCCAGTCGACCCGACCCGAATGACGAAGCGTGGCTCTATCACGTCTAAAAATCTATGCTGTAGATACTATAATTTTTAAGTATTTATATTAATGTTACACAAGAGCTGAAAAGTTTGTTTGTTTAAACGCGCTAATCTCAAGAAGTATTGGTTCGATTTCAAAAATTTTTCAGTGATGGATAGCCAGTTATTGAGGAAAGTTAAAAGCTTTATACTTCAATCGTATGACAAGAAACATAGACGTGTAAATTAAAAGATCGGTCAAGTGTGAGTCGGACTTGCCCACCGAGGTTTCCGTACAAATCTGTACGTACCAATAAATGATGTAACTAAAAAACTATGCTTTTCGTATTTTTTTTCTTTATCTGTGCCATGAGACGTTGTTTCGTATCAATTTAAAATTTCCGAGTTCATGAGAAGTACCCTGTGTGCTTCGATTCCCTTGCGAGTGCCGACAAAATACAACAAAAATGGTTTTTCTTTTAATTGTTTTGTTTTGCACAAATTTTATTTTTTCACATATCTAAGAAACAGATAACAGTAGACCTGAGTATTTGATATGAATTTTAGCCTCCACGAGTTCCTCAGAAAAAAGGGTCTTGACAGGCAGACAGACGGACAACAAAGTGATCCTATAAGGATTCCGTTTATTTCCTATAAAGGTAAGGAATCCTAAAAAAGTATCAAAAACGGGCAAAGAATTGTTTCCCTTTAAAAAATCAAAAAATCTATCTTTTAAGCTTGGCTCACCCATTTGTACACACTTTATTACATAATTCTAAGGGCTTTAGGAGCCGCAGAGGAGGTGGCCAGGGCTATCTAGTGACTAATGATATTTCTCAAAAATAAGGTTATCAAATTAGGTCTTTTAAAGTCACCTCGTTGTTCTCGATGTTCACATACTAAATAAACGCATTACCCTCATTTCAACACATTCCTCTTAAATTTAATCTTTAAACTAAAGTCTCAAAGATCTCGAAAGTCTCTACAATTTATGGAACGTATGTATTCGTATGTACCAATAAAATACATTGTACAATAGATAAATATTAATTTATAAGACTTGTCTATGTTACTATGTAATACTCGCATACATACAAACATGCCAGCTATATATAAGACGCTTTTCCTAGTATGATCACGTCAATACAGAGAACAACTTCTCCGTGTAAATCGTGATAAGGTGCAAAGTTACGTTTGAAAATGAAGGTCGTCATCGCTTTATGTCTTTTGGGCGTCATCGCTATGTCGTGCGCTAAGCCTGAGAAACACCCGCGTGGCTGTATTTATGTAATGGGCAAATGTAAGTCTTTTAGTACCTAAAATGTACATATGTTATATAAACTGCATATAAAATATAATGACTGCTAGTTAGCCTAGTGGTTCAAGCGTTCCTGGAGGTCGTAATAACAGCGATTCCTAGATCCCTCCCTTCTTAGGTGCTAAGTGGCACACCTTGTGGTTTTAGTCGGTCTGATTCTGACACAGCACCCCGCCACAAGCCCCGGTGGGGTGGCGGCCCGAGGGGCTTACACACGTAATTTTTTTTTTGAAATATTGGTTCAAGCGGTCGCCACACCGTTTCCTAGTGTTGTGTTCAAATCCCACATAAGACAACTCTTTGTGAGATTAATTGATCCGCAAATTGTTATTCTGAGTCTGGGTGCTGTTTGGGTCCTTCACATTATGTTTGTAAAGTGCCCTGCGATACAGGATGTATATTCCTAATGTAGGAGTTGACCTTTTAAGATAAAAAGAAGAAAAATAGTTATATAACTATATGTTAATCACATGTGTAAATATTTTTCTATGTATTCGGCTTCGCGGATTCGATTCGACATGGGACAGCACTTGTCTGATGAACAAATCGTTGGATGTATACGCCTAATGCGGGAGTTAACTAAAAAATAATAATTTTATAAATATATACCGATAGAGTAGACAGAACTATATGAAATGAACCTTTTTTTTAATTAAGTCGAAAAAAACTCGGTGAACGTCCAACGATATGAGCCGGGTCGGTTTGTATACTATAATACAGTAGTGAGCAAAGGGACAGGCCTAGGTCCACTGTGTATAAAATTTAGGATTTTAAAAACAATAAAAAAAAAACTATTTCAATTTTTTTTAAAATTGGTTTGTAACAATCTATTATAGAATATAACTTAAGTAGTATTATATTTATTACCTTATGTACTAATTTAGTTTGTTTACCTAGATAATTTTCTATCTATCTATGTATTTACAGAAATTGCATTGTAAGTATTTATGTCACTTGTCAAATAACCATATTACAAGGTCTGTTTAGTTTGGATCTATATACAGCGTAGGGTGTCGGGTGTCCGAAATATCTATTTATTTATTTATATTCAAGCATATTAATTTTTTTGCTAACTTATACGCGAATAAATATGCAGTAGATAATTAATTTCTTAAATTAATACTTCAAATAAAAATACCAAATAAAATAAGTCATTACAAGTGATCGAATGTCATTCTTCTTTCTAAAAAATATTACTATTTCCAGGCCAAAGAGAATGTGAAGAAGGAACCCATTCTTACGCGACAGGCTGCAGCCCCAAAATCCCTGAAGCTACCTGCGATGAACCAAACCCAAAACCCGAATTAGCTGTCATCTGTGACTTCTCTGCTTGCTACTGCGATGCTCCAACTGTAAGGGATACGGCTAGTGGAAAATGTGTTACCCTCGACAAATGCCCCAAGTAGTAAAATGTGAACGCTTTTTTAAATGATTTTTGAACAAAATAAATCTATTTTTGCATTATTCATTAAATTTGTTTTAATAACACCCATGTGACTAATTCAATGAACATCATTTTAAGAGTTCAAGAAAAATTCAACTTATTTTTTTTTTAATATTTTGATTATTAAATAACTTGAAGTTTTGTCAGTCTAATACCAATTTTTAAGTTCTGTAATCCTTTTTTATTTATGCACTTTCTTTTTACATGAATGATAAAGAAATATACTTATTTTATTAACAAAACACGTCTTTTTTTCATTATAATCTTTGGTAACTTTGACTTATTAAATATTTAACTCCTTGTTTTTAATTTCTTAAGACCGATTTAGCTATGACTAACATCTGTCTTACAGAAGTGCATATAGAAGAAAACCTTTTATAAATATAATTATAAAACTTTTACACTGCACCTCGCACGTTTTGGAGTGGAAAATATACAATTAACAATAAAAAAAAACATCTTGGGTGTTTCTCTGGTCGATAGAATCTGTAACGAAACATATCGCCAGAGAACTGTAGTAACTGAAATCGCACGGAGAAGCAGCACGCCAAAATGGAAGTGGGCCATTCATTTCTCCAGGTGGATGGTCGCTAGAGCCGACAATAACAATAATAATAAGAGATCTCTGTGTCGTACACCAGATTCATTTCAAGGCTAACATATCATTGATAAAATTGGAGAAGTACAATTGGCGGCCACCATTGGATGGAGAGAAAAACATGATAACATGTAAGCTGGCCCCTAGACGCTACAATAACATTGTGCAATATATTTTTTTGCACAATAATATTGAAAGGCGCTTTGAATTTGAACAAACGTTCAATCGGAATGATGACAGTCACCAAGAACCACTAAAATTATTTATATATCTAATGAAATAGGGTTCATAGAGTGTAAAAAATATTTCGTATTTATTTTCATACTTAGAGCGAGACTAATAGTTAATTAACAAAAATAAAACTTCAGAATACAGTCAAATTGAACACAAATCAGAGTGAGTTAAGTCACTAATGTATGAAGTTCACTTTATACGGATTTAATCGACGATTATTGTTTCTAAGGGCTGTAATTGTAGTGACATATGTATAGTGATATCGCGTCTTACACAAACAGACGCCATGACACCACCGAGCGTTTTCTCGTTAATTTCAAAATTACAATTTCAAATGTAATTTTTCATACTAAAACTTTATTTTTTTGTCGAAATATAACTGTTTTTGACAAGAGGAGAGACTTTTGAACATTTTAGAACAGTTTTATTGTTTTATCATGGTCATGGTATACGCGTACGTTGTTGTTTACATTCCACATAGATGGTTATCCTCTGTACGATTGAGTACATTCGGCGATAAACTCTCCTTCCTTAAGTTTTTGATTAATTACTTGGTTCACCATTTTTGCATCTCTCGCATATGTTCTACGTAATAAAGTATCAAAGCTTAAAAATTATTGCGCAATATTGACCCTACACAACGCAATATAAAAAATAGCCTCGTTCAGACTTTTGTATAATTATTACGAAATGTTCAATATTAGCCCTAGCCGGTCAATAATATTGCACAATACGTAATATTGGGCATTGGAACTGATCGTCTAGAGGCCGCCTTAGAGTGGAGACAGCGATAAGCAAACGTAATATAGGATGCTCTACGGCACGAGGGACCGACGACTTAAAGAATTTGGCTGGCAGCAGATAGATGCGTACTGGCCAAGACCGGAATGGTTTTTCTCCTTTCGTTTAGAGTTGTAGTCATGAGACTAGTGAAGAAACAGAAGCTACACACTGTTTTTTAAGCAAACGTAAATATAAGTAATTTTAAACGATGAATTATTACTAAAATGGACGAAGTAACAACCAAATTTTATTTTCATACAATAGTCTCGATGCGTTTGACTCCACTATCCGAGGTTTTCAATCGCCTTATAGTAAGATTTAATAGTCAATAACCTGAAAACCGGTATTGTGACGAGTTTTTGTTTGAGGTACATTTGTTTAAAAGGTACAATTGTACTAAATGTAGCTCCGTGGACATTATTTGGTGGGAACATATTTTGAAACGAAAATTGAACAATGAAGCATTCAATATTTGTTTACTTTTCGGTTTTAGTTTATTTTGTAGCTGCGAAGACTCGTGACCCCGGTTATTTTCAAGTGTTTGGTAAATGTTAGTTCTCATCTCATCATCATCTCCCTACCCTTTTCCCAACTTTATTTGGGGTCGGTGCAATGAGTTTTCTTCCTCCATTCTCCTCTATCACGCGTCATTTCGCTGTTTACTCCGACCCTGGCTATATTCTCTTTTACGCAGTCCATCCATTACTTCTTTGTCGTCCTCTACTCTTATATCCATCAATTTCCATGCTTAAAACTTTCTTAACTACATTTTGCTCATCTCTACGCAACACATCATCATGCATCACTCATCTCATCTTAGGTATAATTATAAACTAAGAGGCACAGAGGTTTCCGTATGAAACTAACTGCAAATAGTATACAAAAGAATGAAAGAAATACTTAAACATATATAAACACATATAGGATACCTATGTCTTAAATACAAACACAAATATATACATATAAAAATATACATACACACGACTATATTGCTACACTAATAAAACTTGAATATATACCAATTATCGGTTAGTAGTTTCTGCCATTTTGTTAAGAAGGAGCTCATGCACCTTCTTTTTAAATGTAAACCGGTTTGTGGACATCCTGATTTCGAGTGGGAGCGCATTCCAGAGCAGTACCGTTTGGACAAATAACGAAGAGTTCACGAAGTCAGAGTTGTGAGAGGGACACAAAAGAAGCAGATTATTTTCTGATCGAAGATTCCTATCGTGATTAGAGGACAGATAACGGAAGTATGGAGCAAGGTATGAAGGTGAGAATGGTGAGTTGAGAAGTAAAAATGATGTAGTAAGTGCTCGCTGATTGCGACGCAGGCGAATAGGTAACCATTTTAATTGGCAACGTAGAGCAGTCACGTGGTCGTACTTCCGGAGATTAAAGATGTATCGAATGCAGTTATTAAGAAGGCGATCTAGTTTATTGAGAATCTTTACGATAATTTGATTTATTTTTTAAAAGATAAGTTGAATTTCCGAAGGTATAACAAAATATGTTTTGACGGTAATCCTTGACACTATTCTTAATCTATAAAAATTAAAATGAATTGCCGAAATGTAGGTATGTATGTATGTAAGACTTCCGATCGGTTGCACCAAACTAAATAATTCTTAGTACAAGATTTGTATACAAGAAAAATTAAAAGGAAACGTGAAAAGTATTTTTTGTTAGCCCGCCTGAGGGAAGCTGAGACAGATATGTGAACATGGCGGTACGAAGTTTGCCATGTCAGCTAGTTGTTAGTAAATATCTAATAGATTACCTTTTTGGCATATTAAAGGAGGAATAATTAAATGATATGTACGTTGGTTTCTTATATTTTTGTGACCCGGCAAAAGACGGACCGTCATACTAAATTACCGTAAAAAATTGCTTTAGTATGTTCAGTCGCCTTCGTTTCCCACGGGTAGGTACAGTGTATGTGAGTGTATAGATAAGGAAATTGAAAATATAAATCTTTCAATTTTCTTTTAAATTTCTTGTAGACAAACCTTGTTCTTACAATAAAATACACATCCAATAAACAATTATCCAATTACGTGCAGTCGATCGGAAGTTATGCGCGCAAATGTTAAACAGATCAAAATAAGAGCCCATCTCGCTGCAAAACATTTTCGTTTAGCGAGTTTTACGCTTTGTAATTGATTTAAGACCCTTTTTTGTAAAATATAGATTAAAAAAAATACGTTTCGGTGATTTATTTAATATAAATGTATATCTATGTTTTATGAAGCTATAAGTAAGTTTATGCTGCTGCAGTCTGCAGACTGCTGATGCAGTCCGGATACCAAATTATTGAGTCTGCTTAATTTGTGACCAGAAATGTGTGAAGATGTTAAGTTTTATTGAAGTCGTTGCGTAGTTTAGCCTTGAAAGTGTAACAAACAGATAGACAGACATATGTTTCCTTTTTTACTAGTATGGGTGTAATTAAATACGAGGTTATACAAAAAGATATAGCCTTATTTGCTTACTGCTACTTTAATCGATATAAGTCCTGAACAAATATTCCTGTTCTTTGAAAGTTACGAGGAATATCCCGAAGGAACGCACTCCTATACACCAAAGTACTCAGAGCCCTGGAATTTGGAACCAACATGTACAGAACCAAATCCCAGAATTCAGTACACCCATATATTTGATTATTCTGCCTGTTACTGCGATCCACTGAAAGTTAGGGATACGTAAGGAATAAATGCGAGACCTTGGATAAATGGAGACGAGAAAAAAAAGAAAAATATACTGCAGTGTCTTAAGACACTTAATTTGTGTTTCATTAATTTTTATTATTTGTAAAACTTGCATTGTCAATATTATCTAAAATTTAATATCACCTAAAACTACTTGAAATAAATTACATATATATATTAAAAATTGTTAAATGTACAAACAGATTTCGTTTGTATATAGTTGTTAACTTGTTATCAGCCGGTCAGCGCGCTATCTTAGCTAAGAGCCTTGCGACTACACTGCTGACCCCGACGTGATCCAATGTAGTAAAAACAATTTAAAATAGATAAATTTGAATTAAATATGAATGTTTAATCTAGACAACCTTACCTTTTATTTATAGTGAAAATACTTCTGTCTCATACGTGTAGTGACAACTTAAGGATGCAGATTGTCTCCGTCTCCAACATCATCCCGTGGGTGTCGTAAGAGCTCATTATGTTGGCAATAAGACAAAAACACTGCTGAGGGAAACTTGACACAAACTGGAAAAACAACTGTTGTACCCATGTCTCTTGGAAAGGGGGTTTTTAGTCTACTATGCAACGTTGCAGATAGGATGCAGTGTTGTTCATGGTAGTTTACTCGCTTAGTCGGCTCTTGCAACACCCACGGGATGAACAGAGGTGGTGACACTCTGAATACCAAATTTCTCATCACACGAAAGATTCTGTAGCAATAAAATGAAAAAAGCAGTGCAATTTTCAGTGGTAATGTCAAACAATTTAAATACAATCAATTAATCTGCTGACACTCCAAGATAGTAAAAGTCAATAAGAGTTGCTTTTGATTCATCAATAACCCATAATGTCCTACTGCTGCACTTGGGTCTTCTCTCAGGAGATGGCTTAGGGCGTGCGTCACCACGCTGGCTAAGTGCGGGTTTAAATATAGGACAGAGTTTCAAACATAATAATATTGGCATATAGACTGGGTAGTCTAAGACTTCACTACTTGTTTTTTTAGGGTTCCATTCTTCGAAAGGATTAAACGGAATCCTTATAGGATCACTTTGTTATCCGTCTATCAAGACCCTTTCTCTCAAGAACGCGTGGAAGTATTAAGCTGAAATGAAAATAGAATATTTAAGTCTACTGTCCTTTGGAACCGTGAAAAAATCGAATTTTTAATCCAATGCAATGCCAATGCCAATGAATGAAAACTTGTAGGGTTAGTACCCTGTATCCTAAGTACGGGAAGTCCCGTGAACTCAGAATCTTGAATTTTGGTACGAAGCAACGTTTTATAGCATAGATAAAGTAAAAATTGCAAAAAGTAAAAACTTTTAGTTACATCATATAATTAATCTACAGGCTTGTACATAACCCTTGGTGCACGAGTCCGACTCGTACTTGGCTAGTTTTTTTTTGTAAAAGATAATTCCACACAGAAAATGTTTCAGTGTTGCGGCTTTTAAAATGTGCCGTGTAATTTCGTTCTAGTGGTTTTCTCTATATAGGTTTGGTTTTCGAACCTCTTCTGTCTCTATCGAGTTTACAGTCCAAGTTTTTAGATATCCCCAACGAGACAACCTTACTTTATCCATTCATTTTCATTCTCATATTTGAAAACGATTTCATTTCGAAAGACATCTAAAGAAAGTAGCCAAAGATCTCACTAAGTTACGCTACACGAGTAGATGTATGTATAGTGATAGTAAGCGATTACCGCCGCCCGCACCCGTAACACCAAAGGTATCACAAGTGGGGGAGGGGTTTTGGTATACGTCTCTGGCATCCTCGTTCACTCGGTGAAACACACCGCAATCGCTGTTCACACCGCAAGCGCTGTTTCACACCGGTTTTCTGTGAGACCGTGGTATCATTCCGGTCGAACCGGCCAATACATATCGAAGCGTGGCTTTCCCACTGTAAATGAAACTGAGATCCAAGTAGAAAAGTGATGATGCAGAATACATATTACAAACTTAAAATTAATGAGACAACACATCTAAGCTCCATTTTGTGTCGTCTCTAAGTAAATTATTGAGGTAAACTCATATAGTCAGTGTTTGAACATAATTGTTTATCCAAAGTCTACTTGCATATTGTTTCAAGGTATCGAGTTAATATGTGTTTATTAAATTATTTATCTTGTTTATTTATCACTATGTTAGCTATCGTGAGTATTGGCATAGGCTAGAGAAGAATTAAGTATTAGCTAAGGAAATTTACAAACACCATAATTGATAAAATATGAATACCAAATATCATCATCATCATCGCCACCAAGTATCATATATACATAAAACAAAGTCTTATTAGTTATACTACTTTTAACTTAAGAATGGCTGGACCAATTTTTATGATTTTTGTGTATTTGGATATGCCTTCGCCCTGATAGTATTATATGAAAAATATATTTCAAAACATAATCTACACATTCATTTGTCTGCGTCGGTAGCGCAGTGGTAGCATTTGCGATTGCTGAGATTAAGGTCTCTGGTTCGATTTCCGGGTCGGCCCAAATGTTTGTGTGATCTGCAAATATTTTTTTCGGAGTTTGTGTGTTTTCTATCTTCAGTGTCTTCACTTCACAGTTCACCCACACTTCAGTTCATATAATAACATGTATATATTTACAATACTTTTCATTGCATGTTTCCGGCTGAGTGACAAAAACCGGCCCAAGTCTCTACTCGATTCTGAGAAGAAGACTTCTGAAATAGTGTTGACGTATTATTTCTCTCTATTTCCCGGTGACGGTAGTTCCTTGCCCCTGAATTTGGTACAGGTCAAACCTCTAATAAATTAAACCCTAGAATTGCCAAACTTTAGATTTCCAAGACTTGGAAAGGGCAAGGAAATAGAGTGTACATCTGTGTTTGTGCACACACTAGTGCAATATAATATC
>PKRV01000285.1:0-19411 GCA_003709505.1 Hyphantria cunea
TATTTTTTTTTTTTTTTTTTTAAAAGAATGGATGGTTCAAACTGTGGTTGTGAGGTGTAGTTATCCCACTTCTGATTTTAGGAATCACGAGCAGATTTTATTTAAAAAAATAGTAATTAATAAACACAAATTATATTTATCTCGAATACACAGTTTAACAATTGTTAATGACAAATAAAAATTAATTATAGAGATGTAGGTAGGTATTAAAAGGAACGTGTGAACCCTCCGATCGTCAGCGATCAACTGTCCCATTGACTGTTTGCGGCTGCTTTATATAGGCACCGTGGAATGTCTCCTTGCTAATTCCTTACAATATAAAAAATATGTGAGAGCGGTCCCTCCTAATACAGGCATTGTTTTTTGCTTAAAAGGAGGGTCCAACTTCTATTGTACGACATTGTTTTTTGTTAACGAAAATAAACTATTTTGATTGACTTTTTCATTGATGGAAGGCCGCATTTGTCCACCCGATACCTGAAAAAGACGACCGCTCTAATCCATCCAACTACAGGCCGAGAGCTATAACTTCCTTCTTCTCGAAAATAATCGAGTCCATTGTAATCGTTAACTTCTACGGTATCTAGAAGGTCACCTGCTTAGTGACCAGCAGTACGGTTTATGTAAGTGTCGATCGGCTGGTGATCTTCTGGTGTACCTGACACATCGCTGGGCACAGGCGATAAAGATTAAGGGGGAAGACTTGGCAGCTAGTTTGGACATCGCGAAGGCCTTCGATCGGCCGATCGGGTCTGGCACAAAGCGCTTCTTTCGAAGCTGCCTTCTTATGGGCTATCCGAGAAATTATGCTATTGGATCACCAGCTTTCTAGCAGCTAGAAGCATAAAGGTCGTAGTCGACGGTGAATGCTCTAACTCCATATCTGTGAATGCTGGTGTCCCGCAAAGCTGTGGACTTTCGCCTACTCAGTTCCTCCTCCATATCAATGACATGCTGCAAATTAGCAGCATTCATTGTTATGCACATGACATCACCGGCAATGCCCTTTACACCGGCTGGCCCAATATTTCTCGGGAAAACGTCATTGAGAGTCGAAACAAACTTGTGTCTGAAGTTGAGACCTCTTTGAAAAAGATCTCAGACTGGGTAGAGTTAATTTAGTCCAATTTAACCCTATAAACACACAAGTTTGCGTGCATGTCCTCGTTTTGAAGATACTCCCCTATCTGCCTTGGCCAATATTGGAATACTCGGTGTCGGCATGTCGAGCGAAGTCCAGTTTCGTAACCTTTTGGAGGGTAAGGCCAAATTGGCCTCGAAGAAGCTCGGTGTGTCCTTCTTTGGGCGGGGGCACCCCAATACCAGTGTGGAGGAACGGGAATCATGTCCTTCCATCACAAAGGGAAGATCCTCTGACCAGGCGAGGTGATCATGCCTGGCGGGCCACTGCCCAACGGTTGATGTTGGGAAGTTGTATATATGTTAATCGGCGCGATAACTTCTATTGCGCGATTTAGGATTGGTAGTTTCTTAGTTTTCTTCGTTGCTCCGTAGTTCGGTGTTTCTTCGGTAGATGGCGCTGTCATGTATTTTTATGTTGACGCTGTATGTGGAAGTCGCCACATCACTCCCCTCCAAGACCGGAGGTCGATATCTGGATGAGTCAGCTGTCTGTGCTCTGTTGCGGAGCTTGCCAGTGCCAGGATTGAATAGTTCCAGTGAGTCGGAACTGAGTGCCGCAAGTTCCAATGAGTCGGAACTGAATGCCGCTAGTCCCAGTGAGTCGGGGCTGAAGTCCGCTGATTCCAGTGAGTCGGGATCGCATACGGTGCGCGGTGCTGCGGTGAGGTTCCCAGTGAGTCGGGGCGATTGCTGCGTAGTGGCTAGCTGCTGCATAGACGGGAGAGAAATGCTTTGCTTACATGGACCGTAGTTGCAGTATGCTGTGCCTAGACGCTGTTGAGGCCGTAGGGGTAAACCAGGCTGGAGCGGTCGCTTCCTGCATGTGGTGTATCCCTGTTGAGGCCGAGGTTGCTGGCTGGCTGAGACTTGCTGTGGGAGTGAACATGATGGTGGCGCTGTTGCTGTTGATCTGCTCCTACGAAGGCTGCTTCCAATCACGTCGGGGTCACCACTGTGGAGGAACGGGTCACATGTTCCTCCAACACAAAGGGAGGATCCTCCGACCAGGCGAGGTGATCATGCCTGGCGGGCCACTGCCCAACGGTTGATGTTGGGAAGTTGTATATATGTTAATCGGCGCGAGAACTTCTATTGCGCGATTTAGGATTGGTAGCTTCTTCGTGCACTACGTTACTCCGTAGTTCAGTGTATCTTCGGTGGATGGCGTTGTCATATATTTATGTTGACGCTGTATGTGGAAGTCGCCACATCACTCCCCTCCAAGACCGGAGGTTGATATCTGGATGAGTCAGCTGTCTGTGCTCTGTTGCGGAGCTTGCCAGTGCCAGGATTGAGTAGTTCCAGTGAGTCGGAACTGAGTGCCGCAAGTTCCAGTGAGTCGGAACTGAATGCCGCTAGTCCCAGTGAGTCGGGGCTGAAGTCCGCTGATCCCAGTGAGTCGGGATCGAATGCGGTGCGCGGTGCTGCGGTGAGGTCCCCAGTGAGTCGGGGCGATTGCTGCGTAGTGGCTAGCTGCTGCATAGACGGGAGAGAAATGCTTTGCTTACATGGACCGTAGTTGCAGTATGCTGTGCCTAGACGCTGTTGAGGCCGTAGGGGTAAACCAGGCTGGAGCGGTCGCTTCCTGCATGTGGTGTATCCCTGTTGAGGCCGAGGTTGCTGGCTGGCTGAGACTTGCTGTGGGAGTGAACGTGATGGTGGCGCGGTGATGCTGCTGCTGTTGATTTGCTCCTTCAAAAGCTGCCTCCAATCACGTCGGGGTCACCACTGTGGAGGAACGGGAATCATGTCCCTCCATCACAAAGGGAAGATCCTCCGACCAGGCGAGGTGATCATGCCTGGCGGGTCAATGCCCAACGGTTGATGTTGGGAAGTTGTATATATGTTAATCGGCGCGATAACTTCTATTACGCGATTTAGGATTGGTAGTTTCTTAGTTTTCTTCGTTGCTCCGTAGTTCGGTGTTTTTTCGGTAGATGGCGCTGTCATGTATTTTTATGTTGACGCTATATGTGGAAGTCGCCACACCAGCTCCTCCCTTTGGACCGCATTCAACGGAGAGCGACACGAATCGTCGATTCCCAAGAACTTTCAATTCGGCTAGACTCATTGGCGCTACGAAGAGATTTCGCTTCACCGTGCATCTTCTACCGCATTTACCATGGGGAGTGCTCCGAGAAATTGTTCGGGCTGATTCCTGCTGCCTCTTTCGCTATCGTCCTTCGCGACCGAAATTTCATCCCCATCATCTAGATGGTTGGCAATCCACAACTGTGCGATTTTCAAGGAACTTTCTGCCTCGCACAACAAAACTGTGGAATGAACTGTTGCCTGCGGTATTCGAGGAGCAATACGACCTTCTAACCTTCTAGAAAAGAGCGTACTCCTTAAAAGGCCGGCAACGCACTTCTGACGCCTCTGGTGTTGCGGGTGTCAATGAGCGGACGTGATCGCTTACCATCAGGCGATACGTGTGCTCGTTTGCCACCTACATCATAAAAAAAAACGTGAGAAAACGTCGTTCGACGTCTCTCGACTTCAACTCATATGGATTCAATGTCTTTGCTTCTGGATCATTACTAAAACTTTTAAACGTATTGAAACGGTTGACTCATCTAATTCTAATATTTTTTCCAAGTTCTGCTAGCGTCTGACATTAGTATTGATCGAGTAATTCCTCCAACTATTTGTCTTTAATTTTTTTCAGTGCACCAGAAAGTTCTTTATTTTCAAGTTCACAATCATTATTTTTAAAGCGTCGAAACCAGTCTTTACAAGTCGTATCCGACAAAGCATTGTCACCATAAGTCTAGACAAGTATTCTATGTGCTTCAGGTGCGGATTTCTTTTGAAAAAAAGTAGTGCAATAAAAGTCCCTGCAAATATACTTTCTTTGGCACAAAAGTAGACAATTTAAGAATAAAAAAAAATCTTTGTTTAAACTAATGTGAGCTATCATACACTGAAATCTAAGGTTAGAAACACTAGCCTTGCGTATATGTTACCATTCGTGATTCCACGAACGGAGTACTACTATTGCCATCTTTGAAGAAACAGTGAGAACTTAATAAAGGTATTTTTTAAGTATGTCGGGATATACAGATGGTGCTTTTAAAAATAAATTAGTGCTAATCTTTTATCGCAATCTGAAAAGTTCACATGCCAATTATTATGTTCAAATTCCTAAAACATATAATTATCAATCGTTGGGCCATGACCCGCCTGGCATGATCACCTCGCCCAGCCGACGGGTCTTTATAATTAATATCGTTAATATCGCAGTTATTAAATTTTATTTTCATAAAGAATAAAGTTTTAACTAAGATTTTGGTCCGATACGGTCGCATCTATTTTTAAGCTAAGAATAATTTTGATTCTGCTGTGCGACGTCAACATACGTCCAGTAAATGCAAAGGCACACGTCAATAATTTCTTCCAAAACCGTGAATTGGCGTTTCAGCGATTTAAGTAAGGTCTAAGAAGGAATTGCTTTAGCATTATCATGTGTGTGACAGGAGATGTGTTAGCTTTATCTATTTATTTATTTGTACAATTGCACTGTACACCACCACGGTATACATTTGTAAGGTATACATGTGTGAGATCAACATTAGATATTACAGTTGGCGGTATCTTCCAGATGACTTTTGTACGGATATTTTAAAATCTTGTTTTGGGTAGTCGGCGGTCTACTATATCTAACTACCGTTTATTGCCACGCGCAACGGCTTGGCTATGGCAGCACTACTGTGTGCCACACAACTAAGGGTTCTCCGAAGGGACCTGAGTGTGGTTATTGAACAATTAGAATATACGAGTACAACACGTCCAACGTTTATTTTAAGATCGCAGTCGTTCTCGGCTCGGCACCGAGTTCTTTGATGAAGGGCTCGTCGAGACGCATTGCGGTGCGGCCCTCGCTCACGCGTAAGTCCCTCGCGCCCAACTTCGCGTAGAACCCTAGCGCCGGCGCATTGTCCACCAGCACGTGCCAGTCGATGCGGGTCACTTTGTCGCGCACGGCCATCTGGAACACGGTTACACATTAGACAAAAGAGCCCGGGTCACGCGTGCCCACCCCCCGTGCTCGACTGTACCCGGCAGAGTTCGCGCATCAAGTGTTGCCCGACGCGGTGCCGCCGAGCGCGCGGCCGCACGTATAAGTCTTCGAGGTAGTACGCGCGGCACGTCCAACTCGAGTAGGCGCGGTTGCAAAACGCATGCCCCACAACTGCGCCGTCGAGCTCCGCAATCAGCCCGAAGAACCACGGCGACGAAGAGTCGAAACCGTCGCGAACCAGATCTGACACAAACAGGATATTTTATAAAAACTGATTATGTATATGCTCATAAATAGTTATTTATGAGCTTATTATAACTGACAAATCAGCACTACTACTTTCAGTATTTAGTCTGTCTCAGATATAGGGCAATTATAACTTGCACACTGCAACAGGCAGATATTGTTTATTGTAAAAGATTCGTGTTTTTATTAAGACGAGTAAATTTTAAGAGCTTCGAATAAAACTTAGCTTGTAGGTTTTAAAGTTTTTATTTCATTTTAGTGCTTTACCTATTTGGCTTTATATATTTTGTGATTACTTTAAAGCAATTTTTTTTATTTCTGTGCAGAAATTTCGTAGTATAGCACTCACTCACAGAAGGGATGGTAATGTCGGACTCGAATTGACTAAAAATCGCACTCTGTGTTGGGTACAAATTACTAGGAAGGGAACAAATTCAACTTGGAAGGGAAATTTCTGGAACCCCGATATAATTCGGGCAATCGGTTTGTAGGTGACCCCCTGTTATAGATGGACAACCTGATGTTTACTTTTTACACCTTCTACGCCCTTTGCTTCTGCTTGCGCAGCAGATAGCCTCGCCTGTCACTCCAAAATTGTTTGGTCCATTTCGACCACCGGCGCCACTCATGATTTAAAGCGTGATCCTCTACATATAGGTACCTACTCGTATTCTAATTTTAAAATAAATTTAATTACTTTATATCAAAGAATAAATTAGTTAACGAGTTAGTCACAAGAAGTAAAGTACAAGTGAATGTAAAGATGACCTATGTGCACGTTATTCCGATAAACGTATAAATCAAGGGTCACTTACGGGCCGCGCGCTGCCACTGCGCACAACCATTATATATTACAAACAATTATATTCTTAACGCATAAAGCAATGGGACATGGCTTCTGACATACACATACTTTTTTGTAAACATGCAATACTTATCGACACTAAGTGAGGATACCACCACCCGAGCCAACTGCCTGCATTACCTACTTTGTGGATTGCCTAAAATCGGTCTTGGTCTTGTTCAAGCAAGACCAAGACCGCATAATGTTAGCAAAACATGACCGTGCATGATTTGAGCAAGAACTAGACAAAGCCTGCCAGACTCTAGCGTCTTGCAGTTAGGATTGGCTATCGTTTCAGGGAGTATAGGAGTTCAGGGTATTCGCTTAGGGACTCTATGAGACACAAAATTTGTTTTTCTTTTAAATTGTTCTTACGCCTTTTGCGAATAATACCATAAACATACGTATCGAATGAAAATATCCATTAAAATAAAAAAAGTGTACATCCCTAAATTTTGCAGCTTTTCGGAAGTACAAGATCGAGATACAAGGGCCGGTGGTTTCAATTGATTTAACATTGCTCGATTGCCGCCACAGTGTACAAGTGTTCCAAAGAATAAAATAATATTCCGATTCTCGGAAATGACACGCAGGCATTGTATTCTGATCTCGCAAGGTTTGTTTTATAGGTCATTCGTTTAGATAGTTTCGGTACACCCGCACTCATTCATGGTTATTGTTGTGAAACACGAATATAGTGTAACCTTAATGTAAGGACACTCAATATATCCTCCCATTTTTTTCGAAATCCCCTAGCACTGCCTGCCAGAGCTAATGCAAAATCTACCTTTACATTATGAACATATTTCTTCAAAACCTTTTTTTCAATCTCTACAAAGAACCAAAAGAAATTATTATTTCCCTCTATTTAACGGATATACCCGACTTTAAACAACGAATCCTAACAGTTCACTACATTCAATTTTGTATTTTGTAATAGAAAACTGTTAACACTGTTTTTTATGAAAATCATTAAAATATGTTTTCATTTATTAGTGGAAATCTTTCGCTACACTCAACAGGGAAGGCCAATTAGTTCCTACGTAAATCTGTGATTAATATATTTAACCTTGTTATAACGAATCGCAGACCAACCGAATAATATAAGAAGTGTGTACATAAAATAAATAGCGTGCAAGAAGATCTATGTACTGCTCAGGAGCCCAAGTACCTACCTCTAGTTTTACCGTGGGAGAGCCACGCTTCGGCATGAATGGGCTGGTTCGACTTGAGTGATACCACGGCCTCACAGAAAACTGGTGTGAAACAGCGCTTACGCTGTGTTTCATCGAGTGAGTGAGGATACCGGAGGCCCATACCCCAATCCAACGCCCCCTATCCCCCTCACCATCCCCCTTCCTCCCAGGCCGCCATAGTGTGGGTCACCATGCTGCATTGTTCTTTTTCGCATTGAGGATGGTGACCACCACTCTTGGATTCTGCTCATGCTTTCCATCAGGCAGGGCAGAGTCATTTTGGCAGCTTAAATATAAAAAAAAAAAAAAAAAAGTATCTACAGCAGTACATAGGCTCAGAGATCTGAGAGAACTGTTTTAATAAATTGATATTGACTGTTACATCACAATACGTTTTTCATTTATTAATTTGGTTGGCCTTTACTATGGCTATATTAATTCAAGCTCAAAATGTAACTGCTGTAAAGTTGTTCTAAGATCTAAAGGTTTAATAAATAGAAATAGGCTAATATGTAATTGCGAGACTTGCGAGACTCTTGCTGCAAGAGCAAGACCAAGACTGGCCGAGTCTCGTCTTGGATCTCGAGATTTGGAAGAGAAGAGACGTTATATCAACGTGAGCGTCTTGACACACTGACAATAAACAATGGTCGAAAATCTGTCCTTATGTATCAAAGAATTTGAATGAAAATATGCTGAGGAGTTTTCCAAACGCTATGCGTCCAAGTTGAATTCAACAATTGACCTCATAAAGCGAGAATTTCACAAATTGAGTTGGTAACTAATATTTCTGTATACAACACATTAACTTTTGCTATAGCTCCAAAATAACTGCTCTGCCTGATGGAAAGCATGAGAAGAGACCAAGAGTGGTGCTCACCATCCTCATTTCAAACTTGAAAAACGCAGCTTGTACGCAGAAGAATGGCGACCTGGTGAAATACTTCATAATTAGGGCTGCCATCTCTAAAGTTTGGCTACCTGGACAGAAAGCTAATGTTTACTGGTTAAACAACAAACATACTCTGTTAACAAAAAACTTAAAGTTACAATTTGTCGGAGATCACAGTAGATACAGTATACAGTGTTAAAGTTTTTATAACTCTAACTTGGACAAAATGACTTGCCTGAACCTCAAATAAAATCGCCCCAGTAAGACTAATCCATTGGAATGTGGTCAAATGGCATACCTATTCATGATAATCACATAAATATCCCACATTATATCTGAAAACTAAAAATGCACCCAAGTTTAGGTTAGCCCCGGTTACTTATTGTGCTAACTCACCCAGAGCCCCCTAGCAGAAATGTCTATAGTTAGTGAGCAGTAGAGCTTCAATCAATGAGAATCCCCTACACCAAATGAACAACATTAACCCTTGGGTACAAAATTTGTATAAGCAGTGGGTACCCTACACAATATGTCAGACAATATTTTATGGAAACAGAGAAGCTGTGTAAGTTGTCATGCAGTCTCACCGTCCAGAGAGATCTGCGGGCCGTTGGGGACACCTTCATATTCTGCTAGTTCCTGTCAATCACATTATATATTATGAGAACACTCTTATATAAACTATTTACATCTGTCAGGCAAACCAGATAGACCTACAAACAGTGTTGTTAGCTTACCTAAACAGGCCTCTTGATGTTGTGGGTAAATGAAGTGCCAACTATCCTAGTGCTTCTGGTTATGAATTGTGCTGCCCACTAATATATATGTGATCTGGTCATCATTTATATATAGCTGTGTGTGTTTGATACTATTTGTCAGCAGTGAAGAAAACAAGCAGTAAATGTAACATTCACAACTGGGTTGTTAGGTGAGGCCATTTATAAAAGAAACAGTATCAAGTGTGTGAGCGCACCACAAGTACCTACTAGTGGTGCGCTTACTGGTGCCAAATTTACAGTTTATTGATAGTGGAAGCAAGTGAAAAGCAGAACATATGCTGTACAGAAACAACACAACAACACATGATACTATTGTCACTAACTGGCCTGGACACACCCAACTTTAAAATCAGAATTGTCTTAAAGAATATGCATACAGGGACTAATGATCTAGGAAATGGCATGACATTAGGATGTATGTATCTACAGGCGCATTGCTACTTTTCCTGCTGACATGAATAACCACCATCATAAAAAGACCCTGTCTTATTTGCTCTAGTGGTGGTCTCGTCGTGGTAGAAGGAATGAAATCAAGTAAGAGATAAGTTACTTTAAAAACATTTTGTTGGCATGCTTTAAAGAAGAAAATTATACAAGTAACCTAGCTGGTTGGTTGAATGAACTTCACTGATCGCGTCATGTGGTGACGTTCCTATGATCATGACTGACCTGTATCATATCCAGCACGTACTTCATATCACCGCGTGTGGCCGGCCGCACCACTACCACACCAGTGCCATCCTTTGCCGAAGACATTATTTACGTTGTAATTATAACCCAGAATATATTCAGACAACCAGTCCACTTGCCAAGCTATGCATAAACTAGGCCGTCCTGACACTACACCTCATTAAAGTGCAAACAATTAAAGTAATTAATTAAAGTGTGACATACGTTACATAACTTAATTGCTTTTCACTTTCCCGATACATCGATAACACTGGCTCGCGCAACTGACGGAAGAGACAGACAGAATGTAGCAAAACGAATGTCGAATGATTGAATGACATAATTAATCAGTGTTGCTAAGAATCAGATTTTTCTAGACTTTACTACAAAACAAGAAATTTTTTTTTTAGATCACTTATCAAAGTTTCCGAGCATTAAAATGTTTGCTTAGTGTTGTGGAGAAAAGGATCACAGTATGTCCTTCCAACACAAAGGGAGGATCCTCCGACTAGACGAGGTGAGGTGGCGTGCGATAACATGGTGCTGCGGTGAAGTCCCCAGTGAGTCGGGGCAGGTGCTGCGTAGTGGCGGGCTATTGCGTAGACGGGAGAGAGATGCTCTGCCTACATGGACTGTAGGTGCAGTGTGCTGTGCCTAGACGCTACGGTAACGAGGCTGGAGCGGTCGTATCCTGCTTGTGGTGTATCCCTCTCGAGGCCGAAGTTGCTGGCTGACTGAGACTTGCTGTGTGGGAGTGAATATGATGGTGGCGCTCTGATTATTGATCTGCTCCTTTGAAGGCTGTTTCTAATCACATCGAGCTCACCACTGTCGAGGAACGGGTCACATGTCCTTCCAACACAAAAGAAGGATCCTCCGATCAGACGAGGTTTACCCAATGGTTGATGTTGGGAAGTTGTATTTATGTTAATCGGCGCGAGAACTTTTGTTGCGCTATGCAGGATTGGTAGCTTCTTCGTACACTACGTTACTCCGTAGTTCAGTTTATCTTCGGTAGATGGCGTTGTCATATATTTTTGTTGCCGCTGTATGTGGTTGTCACCACAGTGTATATTACATAAACTTTTAAATATAATTTTATGTATGGAATATGCAATGGCGGATTTACATTTTGCCGCCATCCATTCTTATCACACCCTTTCATAAGAGTGAGCACTCTTTTGAGCCGTCGGCCACCGGGGTTTACAGCTAAACCCATGCTGTGAGAGGAGGTTGAAAATAACTAGCTCTAGCCGTCCTTATCGGACTAATCGCTCATAACGAAAAAAATTGCGTGCGTTAGTACCCTCTTTATTTGGCGACGTAGTGTATGGACCGTGCCTACTAAAGCGTTCGGAGAGACTGCTGCAGCGGATTCAAAATGCGTGTGCGCGTTTTTGCTTTGACATACCGCGTTGGAACCATGTTTCACCATTTATAAATAATAGCAAACTTCTCAATATGGCCTCTAGAAGGAAATTGCACTTCGCCACCATGCTATTTGGAATAGTAAGGAGCCAGAAGCCTAAATATCTGTTTGACAAATTGTTTTGGACACAGGATAGTTACTGTTATCCTAGGTCATCAGTTCACATCTTGAATGTGCCTGCTCATCGCACAACAGCGTTTAGAGGCAGTTTTAAGTACGCGGCTTTTTCCAATGCGGAAATTTAAAACAGCTTTAACATTTAAGACTAATTTAAAAGCGTTTTTGTTAAACCAACAGATGGAATTCTAATTTAAAATAGCCAAGTATTTAAATCGTGATGGATGCACATTGTAGGCGATGTTGGCTCATTGTTAGTGATACTCTGAAAATTACCTGAAAAAAATATCAAGAAAAAAATTATTACAAGACATAGTTAATTGGTTCTGAAAAACAAATCTTGAATTTGGTTTGGCTGTTCTGAATGCGCTTATCACCATCAAGGTGTTGCTGAAAATCAGCGCTGTACCGTAAACGGTGCAGCACTATGCTGAGCAACATCTGTTTTTAATGCACACTGCGACGCAACTCTGCAGCAAGTGTTTTTGTCACAGTATTTACTATATACCAACACGTATTACCTATCATTATATTTATTATTTAACTGTGCTTTAGTTAATGTTTTAATGCTATATTACCAATAAATATATGTACCAATGCCTACTACAATTTGTTGTGTTGCTATGTCATTAAAATAAATTACTTTTCTTTTTTTCTTTCTTTTAGAATATTTCAGTTTCATGCAGAAAATGGTTTAAGGCATTTTCCCACAATATGTGGAACATACATCCCTACGGATAGTTTGCTTTTTACAACTTAGCCGCCCCTTTTCCGTGTGGAAATATCATTAGAAAGTCTTCACCGAACGCTCAGCTATATGGTTATGTTGAACTGGGATCGATTAAACCACACTGTCTTGGGTACCAGTAGCCGAAAAACTTGCATTTCTAGGAAATTTTTGGTGTCCCGAAGGATAATGATCGCGAGTTGTCTACGGTTTAAAGATGCCCCTCTCGTGTATAGTGACTATGGTATCCCCTTCCTGACACCAAAATTTCTGCTCAGAGTTGCTTCTGCTATGTGATGAACCCCCAGACCTGCGTTTATCGTTCGTTTATGAAGTTTTTTTTTACCTAGAGTTGTGGTCTCACTCATTGCGAATGCAGATAATGAAACAATGCAACATGGTGCCCCACACTATGGGCGCCTAGTGATACTTCTGCATTATTGGGCCTACGGCCTTGCACTCAGTAACGAAACACAAAACAAATTTTTGCGGAATAAACCTTCAAGAATTTAATGAATAATGTTTATGAGAACATGTAAATATGAAGTAAATCTGCTTTTATTTTAATTCAAATCGTTGTCCAGCAAAGTAACCAAGTGAGATGAGGACAAAGGTGTGTAACGGACGCTAAGAGATCACTAGTAGATATAATGCTGTATTATCGATCATTTAACATATTTTTGGAGAAATCTTCCTGGTAGTGGACTAAATTGCTTGATCCGTTCAAGTACTCTGAAACGGACTTAATATGAAAGTCGTTTTTTTATTTGCAATTTCCATTTTTAACATTGTTATAACATTCGTGTTGACATTTTCACTCATACAACCAAATTTAGAACCGCTCTCGGTACACGGTCTCCGCTCTCGAAGTTATTCGAAAATATGTGTACCTCGGGCAAACTTTGTAGTTTGACAAAAACAACGTCGAGGAAGAGGTGAACAGAAGAATTCAGCCGGATCAGGCAGCGTGTGGGAAACTTCGTCGGACCTTTTCTTCCTCGATCCCACAGTACCTAAATATGAAAGTCTTCAATCAGTGCGACTTATCCGTCATGACATACGGTGTCGAAACGTGGACACTTGCGACACGGCTTGGCGTGCAATGGAAAGGGCTACGCTCGGCGTTTCTGGGATCGCATGATGAATGAGATAATCCGGCAGAGAATCAAGGTCATTGACATAGCCTATAGGAAAAGTAAGCTGAAGTGGCAGTGGGCTGCCCACATTAGCCGAACTTATAGCCGTTGGTGTAAACGGGTTCTTGAGTGGAGACCGCATCTCGGCATACGTAGCGTCGTATGTAGGACGTCCCCAGTCCAAGTGGAATAATGATCTGCCCAAGGCGGCTGACAGGAGACGGATGCGAGAAGCCGAAGATCGAACCAAGTGGTCCGCCATGGGGTCTTCTTCAACAGCCAATAGGCTGAGGCATTTGTACAGCAGTGGATTGCGATAAGCTGATGATGATGAGATATGTATTTAAGGGTTTCTGAATATGCTACCCCTAAGGGGATGAAATAGAGGTTGAAAGATTGAAATTAGAGTTAGTCTGGAAGTCCCTCATTTTTTAAATGAGTAGCCTAAAACTTTGTCTTCAGGCTTTTGATTAGAAATAAATGAAAACTTTTATTAATGTATTCTACTCCTAAAGGGGTTAAAATAAGCGTATTTTTTTAATTAAGGTTCTTATTAATGCGCTATTGATTGAAATTTTTTTTTAATCAATAGCCCTTTAATAAGAACTTGAGATATAGTAACATTTAAAAAATTATAAATATTTTCGTCCATACTTACATTGGTTTTAATGAAATACATATAATAAACTTCCACGTGAGCAAAGTCGCGGGTAACAGCTAGTGTATGATGTATTGAACCCGTCTAATAGTGTTTTTGAACGATATTTAAAATAAAGGTAGAGTGATATTTTGCAAAAATGGTGTGGCAGCCATATTGGATTAAAAAAATAACATGAAATTTATACTCGGCATGATAATAATTATTTATAACACCAAGGGGTGTTTACACGATACCCATAGTGTTATTTAAGAAAATGATGCGGCGGTAATTTTGAATTACACTAATTATTTGAAATTTTTAACGTTTTAAATTACTACCAAATATTTTATGTCAATAGATCCACCGCCCACAGGGATCATTTTTGAGGTAATTTTGACTTCATAAACTAGCAACACCAGCATTAATCAGCTCAGAACCATTGTTTTGTATCTAGCTGTAATAGATACAAAACAATGGTTCTGAGCGTTGTGGATAAGTAACCTTCTTCGTTGATTTAGATCGTCCTTTGTAATTTCTACACACTTTTATCGCACAGTTAGCCATTTTTATCAACATAAAATATGACAGCAACGTTTGCTTACCTAGTACTGAGACAGTACACAGAGTACAGTTAAGTAGTTACTAGTAGTAGAGCAAATACGAAGAGGAGATACATAACGAGATTGTTTTCTATGAAACAATGCGTGACAATTTACGGGGGTGAGCGGATGTTACCTTAGATAATATACATGTCTAGATGGACAGTCAAAGCTGTTAAAACAGGGAAAATAGAATACGCTATACTCTGTACAGAGTACAGTTTAAATGCCAAGTAGTACAAACAAGAGGTCGCTCACTGATAGAAATTCGATTTTTTTAGCTTTCTGCATTCCTCCTCCAGATATTCATTAACGGTGTAAATTCACTACACCTCCGTTCGCATAACTTTCGGAAGTTTTTGCTTCAGTTTCATTTTATTATAAAGAATAATAGATTTTAGTTTGATGACATCTAAAATAACTTCAACTAAGTAACTCAGCGCCACTTCACGGGTACTAGCTTCCCAATCTGCTATCTCCATTAGATTCAATTACTAACAGACAGGTGGCGTTATAGTACAAAATCTCTGTTCGCTACGAGTTCTTTAGATAAAGTATTTATTTAAGAATCACAGGAATCTATATGTGAAAATAATAATTAATATAAAGTGAGTATTAACAATAATGACATACATATGTCTAATATACACCTTTCTTATAACACACGTAATAACTAAATGTAACTATAGATGGCGTTAATCTGATTGAACTGTGTACAGGCACGTAAGTGTATAACGTCCATGCCCCTATTAGAACAGTAAAATTGAATTGTGCCCCGGCACAGTGGATGACGGAAGACGAGCGGCTATGAGACGAAGAGATCAGGCCTCTCTTCGTTTCGTCCCTTTATAAGAATGCAAGGAATCGGTGTAACCAGGTAATACGGAACGCCAAACGCCGACATTTTCTTTAATCTCAATCGAAATCGGAATCGAACTGACTTAAAACACACAGTGTGCCACTCTGCGCCTGAAACCCAGGCTCATTACTAGTAACTAATTATTAAATTTTAGTAAAAACACTAATGATAAGGTTTCCAATTTAGATTGGACTCAAAGGGATCCAGATAAGCTTTACGGCTACTTATTGAATATTGTAGAAATCGAATTGAACAATATATTTAAGTCGAAAACAATTGAAAGGCAAAAAAAGAAAGACCCAAAATGACGAGGACGACGACGTGGCAATTGGGCGACACGGGAATATACAAAATGAAGAAAGGCTCCATGATTTGTATGCTATGAAATAAAGTAACTTTGACTCTAAATTTCATGAATATGTTAAATATTTCTCAAAGATTTTTAGGAAAACATGTAATATGGCAAAATCTTTATATATAAGTAATGAGATTAAGTCTTCAAACAACAAAATAACAGCAACATGGAACATTTTACTACGTCCAGTTTAATTATTAATAATGGAACTGGACGTAGTAAACCTCGAGATAATGATTTAAGATTAAATATTAATAAAAGGTTTATAACAAACAACTTAGACATAGCTTATCTTTTAATACCTTTTTCATAAATATACCTGTTAGTACAACTAGAACCTTGAATTCTTCTGCATCCAGGTCTGAACTGTTGTTAAGGGCCAATGTAAATGAAGTAAGAATTTATTTCAATTTGAATATGTAAACCCCACAGACATTATAACAACGTTGAAGTCCCTTAAATCTAAGAAAATAGGGGACTTATAGGGGATTTCTGTGAAATTAATACAAAGTAATATAATTGATATAGCACCATTTTTAGCTGTAACTTTTAATCAATTGTTGATTCTGGAGTCTTTCCTAACCCGATCAAGTATAGCTAAGTAACACCATTATTCAAGAAGGCTTGTAGAACTGAACCAAGTAACTGTAAGCCAATCTCAATCTTACCGGCTATTAGTAACATTTTTGAACTCTTGAGACATATGTTTAATGCATGGGAGAATTCGCAAGATGCGATGGGTGTATTTTGCAATCTCTCAAAAGCTTTCGACTGTGTAGAACTTAACCGCTTTTTTAAAACTCAGGCATTATAATGTGTTAATGGTGTTGCTTTGGAACTAATTGCTTCCTATTTAAAAAACATCTACGTGTTGAATTCTATCAACACGTAGATGTTAATGGTGCGAGGTCTTCTGGATTACTATGGGTGTTCCGCAGGGAGTAGAGGACCCAGTATACAACTGGCTCCTCTACTTTTTCTCATATATATTAATGATGACCAAATCATTTAAAAGATCTGTGATATAGTACTATTTGCTGATGATACGTCACTTATTTTTAAAGTCGATCGTAAGCAAACGGCTTTTGACGATGTGAATAGGGCACTAAACGATGTATTGAACTGGTTTACAACGAACAATCTCCTTCTTAATACAAATAATACAAAGTGTGCGAGATTTACTATGATAAATGTAAAACAGCTAGGAACCTATCTAACTCTGAATAGTGAAGTCATAACTTTGGTAGACTCGACAGTATTCTTAGGAATTACATTAGGCAATAAACAGCAATGGGGAGCCCAGATCGATAGCCGTGCGGGTAGACTTAGTTGGGCTGCTTATGCAGTATGGGAGGTAAGTCAACTCACTGATACAGACACAGCTATGCTTGTTAGGCGTAACATTAATGATTATAAGAAAAATAGTGATGTACACAGTATTAATACTAGAAGCAAATCTCAACTCGTTGCTACCTATCATTGTTTACATAAGGTTCACAATTCGTTCCGAGGTCTTAGTATACGATTTTATTAATTTAATTTATAAAATTCCTACAGATGTAACTTACTTTCCTATAGATAAATTCAAGCTTAATGTAAAAAATACTCATCAAGAGGGCCAACTATGCGATTGGCGATTATCTGAACGACAAACAGTCATGGGCTTAGAGTGTATTTGTATTTATTCTTTATTGTACAAATTTTTCAATGTGTATTTTCATACAAGTATGAATAAAATACAAGGAAGTGTCATGTACAAAAGGCGTGATTAACCCAACATTGAGTTTTCTGCCAGCAAACCCTGAGTGAACAGAGGATAGTGGAGAAATGTAAGGGCATAGTTATGCGTATTTAAAAGAAACGAAAATAATAACAAATTAAAAAGATAATAATAGTGATTTATAGACATTGATTTTATAACTACAGTTGAATACTTTATGCATATTAGTAAACACATATGATATTCATTCGCAAATACATACATACATACACACACACATACATACATATATATACACATACACACATACATATATACAAATACATATGAAAAAATAACGGTCCGGTTATTGTAGGGACAGATAATAATCCCTAGTTCTTCTCCTGAACATACTCGGAGAAGGACTGGCGCGTATCGCACGCGGTAAGGCATTCTATATTCGCACAGCTGCAACACTAAAAGAGTGATTGTAGCAACTCGAAGTATGAGAAGGAGTTTGAAGAATGAGAGAATAGGATGAGCGACAGGGTTGGCTTCTGGGAATAAAGTACTCAAAGCGGTCACGAAGATATGAAGGAGAATTGGGGTTGTAAATAGTGGAATACAGTAAGGAAAGTATGTGTAGATCTCGACGCTGCCGAATAGGTAACCACTTCAGCGGTTTCCGGAACTCCGAAACATGGTCGAACTTTTTCAGAACAAATATGAAGCGGATACAGAGATTTTGTTGCCGTTCTAGCTTACTCCAAAGTTCTTCTGTAGCGTCGAGGAAAGACACATCGGCATAGTCAATAAGTGGAAGGAGAAGGGACAGAGAAAGGAGGATTTTAGTCGAAAAGGGCAAAAAATTTTGAAGACGTTTGAGGGAGTGATATGTTCCAAAAACTTTCATCCCATGTCCATGGTCCATACATGTAGCAGTCCATAAAAATCCCAAGATTTTTAGTTTGCGTTAAATATGGTATGAAACCCTCTCCTGAGAGGAGACCCGAGCCCAGCAGTGGGACATTATGGGCTGTTGATTGATTAATTGAATGGTATGATCGCATTGTTATAGGACACGCTCAAGGCGACTACATACGCATTTAATCAGTTTAGTGTGGTAGGGAATAGAATACGCAATTTTGTCGGATTCCGGCACCGGGATGAAAGCGACCTGAGAAGACTTTAACTGTTCTCAGAGTTGTCGTTTAAAAGCCTACCTTAGGGATAGTGCTTCAGTTGCTATGATTCATTTAAATTGTTTCAACGAATTTCTGTTCCAACAATTTTTGAAGTCAAAACTTCTTTAGCCACGTTAAGCACTTTTTGGTTGGAGAAAATGTTAAGAGTTCGCGTCACTGCGACACCGACATGTTGACGTCACAAACTTCTTGTTGATGTATGTTGATAATTTTAATTATATAATACCTACATCATCAAATATTAAATTTTACACATCAAGTTTACAAGTAATATTCTAAGTTATAAGTTTTCACTTCTATCGCCTAATTCTTTTTTCGTGTTCCACTCATTTTCTATTTTTTAGGTGAACTGAAAATTTGAACCTCTGATTGGAGCAGAAGGTTTGCATGTGCGTACTATACGTTCAACCTTCAGCCAGTCATACTTATATAATAATGTCTAGTCTAGTTTATATGTAGGTATAGACCACACACATATATATTAGGTAAACACCATAAGCGGGTGTTGAAATCTGCTTAAAGAAAATAACTTGAGTTGATTTTAAATTCAGTGGGAAACTCTTCAGTGCATCTACCGGTCAAGTCCAACAGAAAGGCTTTAAATCACTTTATCGATTTTATCGATCGCTAATGTTATCTGCACGTGGTACAAGATGTACCTCAGTCAAATAAGCTCGGCAGGGTCTCGACCGCGTACACGTGCCTAGGTATGTGCTCGCGGTTGTTTTCGGTGGAAGAGGTGCGTAGCAGGCAGCCCAGGAGGAGGTCCGACTTGGTTGGGGTCAGGCGTGTCGCGAGACGTCTTCAATTGCGTAAGCGGCGCGGGAGAAGAGCAGCGCGGGCGGGGGCGGGGGC